>JAAAQI020138104.1:0-12461 GCA_011800005.2 Stichodactyla mertensii
TTTATAAAACATTGCTTATTTTCAAAAAAAGTTGTCATTAAAAACCAAACGGCAGAAATCGGACTCAAGAAGATTAATTTTTTTTTCTGAGGTTTGTTTATCTTAGTTGTGACGTCACTGACGCGCAGCGCTATTGTCCTCCATAGCTTGTTCACGAGGGGAACAGAATCTTCCACAAGAATAGAAATTTGAACAAAATTCGCTCTGCTAAGAAACATTTAGTCTCAGAGTATCTGGTTTCCAAATACAACATGTACTGATGTTTAATACACAGTATTTACTGTATTTGGTGGTTGGCAATTACTGTTTTTCTACGGTATACACAAAAAACACATTCCATATCAATTTTCTTTGTGTTGTTACTGTTTTGTCCCCATTCCACGACCATGATCCTTAGCGTTTAAACAATAGATTGTTTTGATGTGACGTCATAATGAAAATAGGGCAATTTAACCCACATCACGCTAATCACATTTCTAGAATGACGCGTACGCGGTTCGACTACGAGTGGGAAATACAGGGTACTGACATACAGCACGTAAACGGTACGATGTAGCTTTGCATGACTTCCCAAGGCTTTCGCGTGGATCATCCCATCACAACGCGTGGGATACGGTAGTAGAGGTTAAGTACAGCTACAGTTCGGCTATTCATTTGCTTAGTATACTTTAATTCTATATTATATTTTTAGCCCAAGATTCTTATTGTCGACGATCCAAGCTTGTCAGTGCGTCATAAACTCAGTGCCCAGACTGCTATCCCGCAGGAGTTCTTGTTATGTCTACCGACAGCAAACTGGAAGCTGTGAGTACAGTCATGCAGTACTGACGTTTCGAGCTTTCGTCCTTCGTCGGAGTAATAGGGCGAAAGCTCGAAACGTCAGTTAAGTAAAGTATCTTTTTTTTTCACGGTGTTACAGATTTCCTTTTATTGGTTATTGTATTTATTACACACCGACCAGCCTATACTAGTTTACTCGCTAGTTCCCATTTATACCTCCAATTACCTAGGTTAATATTAATCCCTGACTTTCTTCCCCTAATATCGTCCCTTGTGTCTTCTGTCAGTACTTAGCCCTGATCTAAAACGTTCTACATAATACCGCATTGGATATACCCCATGCATGTCCCCACCCAATCCTCGAGCTCTAACCCCCCCCATGAATTTTTTCATTGATAGAGCAGCTATCTAGAACAGTTAGGCATGAGTTGCTTACGCATTTTCTTCTTGCTATTTACTTTTACAGAAGATCTAGAGAAGAAAGAAATAGTTTTACGCTCCTTCTGGCCCAAAACCTGGCTGCCTCTCCACATTCCTCCATAAAATCCATTATAACAACCTCAGCAAGAAGGTGGAAATATCATCACGTAGATTCCAAGCTCTTTTTTGCTTAGAAACGGGAAATAAAGGTTCTTATGGTCAAGAAACTAAAAGGCTAGGCCCAGTCTCACGGGCGCCCGAATTCTGCCGCCTTGACTGGAGACTGAGCCTGCGATATGGTAACTTTTTATATAATCGAAATCAAAAGAAATGCTATTAGAACTCAAACACCAGAGTGATGGCAATTAGAGTGATTTTCCTTCGACCTTAAAGAATAGGCAAACTAATAGTTAGTAGTAGACTCTAAACCTATTGTTTTCTTTTGTTCTTTATCAACTAGTACAAACTATATAGTCATTTTTCTATCACGGACGAAGGAAAATCACTCTAATAACTATTTCACGAGTTAAGTGCCATACTATAAATATTTGAATTAATTAAGTCGTTACTGTCTAATTAACAATTAGACCATGAGCCCAAGTGGGCACCAGTCGGTAGAATTAACATTTTGACTCGGTAGTCATTAGAGTGATAGAGTGGTTTTCATTAACCCGTGAAACAAAGAGGTCTAATTAGAGTGTAATAGTCAGATAGACACAATGAAAAACAAAAGAACCCAAGTGTAATAGAGTGATTTTCCTTCGACCATGAAAGAATAGGCAAACTAATAGTTAGTAGTAGACTCTAAATCTATTGTTTTCTTTTGTTCTTTATCAACTAGCACAAACTATATAGTCATTTTTCTTTAACGGGCGAAGGAAAATCACTCTAAAGCGTAATACGCTAAAGTGTATTTCACGGGTTAATGAAAACCACCCTAATTAGCGACA
Organism: Stichodactyla mertensii; assembly: GCA_011800005.2. NCBI lineage: Eukaryota > Metazoa > Cnidaria > Anthozoa > Actiniaria > Stichodactylidae > Stichodactyla > Stichodactyla mertensii. The sequence goes on from JAAAQI020138104.1 coordinate 2,151, forward strand.
ATTAGTAACTCATTAGATTTGTGGACCATTCTCACGTGTAGGTTATTCAGTATTTTAAAATGTATTTTAGAATTAGCTAGATAGTTTTTATAGATACAATCACGTAAGTTATTCACTGTTTCACTGAACGTCTTAAGTGTGACGTAACGTTCAGTGAAATATATTTTTTACACCTGAAAACACAAAAAAATAATTTAATATTATTATAACTAGCACGAAGTGTATTGACATAATATAGCAAAATTAGCCACACAGAGCACGATATCATGATATTTAGCTACAAGCACTTACGGCCTTTATACTTTTTCATTCAAATTTGCCGCGCTTTGACAGCAAGGAAAGTTCTAAGAAGAAAGAGAAAAAATGATGTTTTAGCCACCCCGCTCCTCTCCCCACAGACAGACACACAGATTTATTTTATCAGTCAAAGGATCAAGACACTCCCAACTCCCCCACCCCGATAAAAATATTTTCTCCGCGCGGATTGATTGTTCCGGCACAAATTAGTAAACAAAAATAAAGAGGTAAATCAAAATGTAAACGAATGGATAAGCCACTGGGATAGCACTATAACGAATATAAGGAGGTACGGTGAAATATAATAAGGATTGCAGTAACGATTAGCTAGGAATTAGTCAATTAATAAAATAAAATAATAAAATGTATTTCAACGTTTCATTGTGCTTGGGCGACTAACGGAAAAGGACTGGGAAACAGTCACGATTTTACACCAATCAAAACAAAAAATGCAAATATAGGGACTCTGACCAACTCGCAACACACATACTAGCACTGTTACAAGAACTCTAAATTCTGCGTAAATGTCTCGCGATATGACAACGCAGCAGGTTTTGTATTATTGTGATAACGACCGTGATGAGTCAATTGGAAACAAAACAACAACAACAATGGAATAATCAGCGTTACTACATACATTGGTAATTATAAAATAACTACTAAGAATCTCGCTTTCTGATTGGCCGAGGCGCGTGTTTTTGAGAAGTGTTGCAGCACTCGGCTACGCCTCGTTGGACAGTGACCTTCTTGCCCTCTGTAGGTTAGTAAGCACAAATGAAAATAATCTTGAAATTAGCTCTTTTCCTTTAGGCAGCTTTACAAATATGTTTATTTAGGACAAATATGATTTCAATTCAAATTGGAACGATTATATCGCATGATATTATCTTGGTTTTGAGGGCGGTCGCTTCTCTCCCCTCCCCTCCCCTCCCCTCCCCTCCCCTCCCTTCCCCCTTCCCCTTTTCCCGCCCCAGTCCCCTCTGCACAAGCTACGCAGGCTGGATATCTGAAACTGCTCAACTGGGCTTAGGATCCAGAACCCTCTAAGTTTGAAGTTTGTTTACGTCTGCATAGAGGTACGACATATCGCATAGAGGTACGGCATATCGTATAGTGGTACGACATATGGCATAGAGTTTCGGCATATATAATCCCTTATTTTCCGCCATATAACACTGAGGTACGATATACAACACAATCGCAGAAAATGAATGTCAATGATGTCCATATTTCCCCTCTATATAATAATTACTCATATCTATTTCAGTCTATGTCCATACTAGTATACCTTTTTGCTTCTCCGATGACCTCGAATGAATAACTATAAACTTATTTCTTTATCCAGTTTTACTTAAAAACCAAAGTCGTTATAAACGTTTCAAGCCGGGTTACGTGCTTAACTCCCACCCAATTTAGAAGGGAACTTAGTATCCTAAGCTGAGATGGGTCCAAATTGGATTAAACTCCCTCAACCCTCCCCTCTAGGTCCGCCAGTGCATCCACAGAACTAGAGAAGTACTGTCGAGACTAGAAGTTTTGAATAGGGCATTTCATTAGTTAAACTTTGAATATAAATAACTTGAAAACACTGTGCATAATGTATTCTATAGCTACAAAACCTAAAAACTTACGTTAACCACTAAAACAATTATGTGCTGTTTTTAACTCTGGTCGCCGGCACTCCAAGTCGTACTCGGATAGGAAAGATTGCATGTCAGTCAAGACGCTATTCCGTGTTACTCTGAGAAGATCGACGCTTCAAAGTGAAACCACATAAGCAGAGAAATCCCCAGGAACCACAAAAAGAGAATCTAAAAGAACACCGCGAAAAGGACAACAGCAAAGCTATCCGCTAAATTACCAAATGGTCCAACAGGGACCGTGGAGCAGTTCTGAAAGTGGGGGGCTAGCTTGAAATTGTGAGGGCTAGCTTAGTAAATCCTTACCCCTTGATAGTAGAGCTTGTATGGCATTATCGTAAAAAGTGGGGGGGGGGGGGACTTTAGACCCCCCCTCCCCCTCCCCGTCTCCGCGGTCCCTGTCCAAATGACTAGTCTACACGAATACAAATTACTCTACATCACCCAAAAATAAAAAATAAAAAAAGTAACTTAAAGTAACTGAACTTGTTAGAACTAGCTAGCGATTAAATTTTTCCCCCAAAAAATTCTATTTCATTGTGTCACTCAGGGTTACACAACAGTCTTGCCTATAGCCTCTCTTTTTGCCACTGTTTTCCAAGACTTTGATTGACTCCTTTTTGACAGTGACCATGGTCAGAGAAATCACGCCACTTCTTGCATATTAAATGAGAGCCCTATCTTCAAAACACAGATTTTTGCCATTGACAAATGATTATCTATTTAAATCCCAGCATAAGATAGGAAAGAAATAGTTTTTTATTTATTTTTAATTATGAATAAATAAATCTAACTTTCTTGGAAAACTAAAAAAGCGAGTAGAAATATTTCTCAATGATGAACCGGGCTCCATGACGATGGTACCATCGATTATAAAACCCCTTGTGATTGGCTGGTTTCGTGACTGTGGAAGTCATGCCAAACCACCAGATGTTTGAAGCGTTGTGATTGGTCAATCCCAGATCATGCGATCCAACATACGAGAGAAAGCATCGCCATATTTTTCAACTAATCTCGAATGTTCAACGCCGGAAAAGTATATCAAGGCTGGTTAATACATGAAAGGCTTCTTTATGCATTGCTTTTTGTGTGGTAAGCAGACGAGGTCTGCCGGACAGTTCATTTTCCACATGTATCGTAAAATAGCTCCGAAGACAGTAAATACTGTCGTAAGAGGAATCGTCTTGTTTCTCATCGGAGCTTTCCTCGCAATGGTCCTCTTCGCTCTTTCGATTTTACCCGAAGCTAGAAAAAGACAATGGGGAGCCTTCCCTGTAGAAATAATCACTCGTGTATACTCTACGTTTTGGTGGATTCCTCCTTCATGTGGTACAATGGCGGCTTGTATTGGTTTGGTTTGTCCTGGTCTAGATTCATGGCTTGGCAAGCCTCATAATTTCCAACGTGAATGGTCAAGCGTTGCTCGGTGTGTGGCGATGTTTGTTGGTATAAGTCATGGAATTGCAGTATCCTCTTTAAGTATATATATAAAGTTTTTGGATCTTATTTACATTTTTCAAATGCGTGTCAGTAACTTTGATTCGTGTACGTGAGGTCGTGCTGTCAAATGTGATAAAGCAAGTGATCGAGTCATCTTTTGGTTTCGTTAATTACTACAATGACCTTTCTTTCACCTTTATTCTATATTTTGTTAGACTCTTTATGGTATTTATGGTTAAAAAAAAAGTTGTTCAAAGTCAACATGACAGTCTTTTGAACTCGAACCCTCCAACTGTTTCGTACTTCCGGTATTGTGTTTGATATTTGCATCGTCAGCTTATTAAGGCTTAAATTGTTTTTCTTTGGATTACAAAGCTTAAATCATCTCCATTTTCGTGAGGAGGAGAAAAATAATGAAAAAATATATATTCTTTATGTTTTAAAATCCTCTGTGGTACAAGACAACCACAGTTCACAACATGGCCACCTCAAAGCCTCTGTGCATGAGATTTGTCCAACCAATCACATAGTTCCAAATCATTACCATCAAAAGACCTTGTTGACTAGACACTAGTATGAATATGCAGGAAGGAAAAGTAAGGGGATTGCATTCCAGAGATAAGGTCATCTAGCTAGCAGGCTACAAGGTCAAGAAAAGAATTTTGTCATACAGCCAAATAGTACACTGTTGAATAGTTAGATAAATTCATCTAACTTAGATAACTACATGTACAAAGTAGCTTAAGCATATTCATACAATATGAATATTTTATTGTTTTATTTACCGAGCAGAGTTTCCCTTAACTTTGAATCAGAAACTTGATTTCACTAGCAGTAGTCACCTATTTTTATTTGTTGCAATGACCTCATTCCTATTGTGGTGGTTCTTTGACCGCTCCAAAAATGGTCTTGGAATTGCTTTTGTTAGTGCTATAGCAGCCTCAGTGGCTGTCTTTGTACTCATGTATCTTGGTGCTTGTATATACAGGTTAGTTGTCTGCCATTATGTTTAATTACGGTTTAGTAGATTTCCTCTCACCCCAAACACACCCCAGGGAGGGAGACTTCCATGCTAAAGGGTGGGGGTGCTTGTCATACATTTTTTGGGTTGAAATCCTTAGTTTGGTACTCTTTAGGGCACTTAAAATCTAAAAAAAAAACACACACCAATAGAATTAGTTGTTACCTTTAATTTTAGGATGCATGTTTACCAGTAGATAAAATAATGACACATGCACTATTTTTTTGGTACCTCTAAGGGATAAAAGTTATTTGTTACAATGCCCACCAGGACAAGAGTCTGGTACCTTTTAGGGGTCAAAATTTCCTACAAGTATCCCAACCCCCCAGAAAACACAGACATGATAATCTAAATTCATTCCTTTGCTCTAGTGCCACAGTACTGACCTGACAGTTTGCGTTGCACCCATTTATTAAAATAAAGTATTTTACTCATTACAGATATAGACAAGTAATAGCAGTTGTTCCAGGACTTTTCTTTTCTGGGGCAGTAACATTTGGTAACATTGGAAGACAACTTGCTATGGTAAGCTATGGTAACTGTTGGTAAAATTTATTACCTTGGTGACAGAGTTGATAATGATTTGTGTTACTATGTCATAGAATTAACTTTTACCTAAAGTTCATATTTTACAATAAAAAATATCAAAATCACAGACACTTTCACCCACCCCATATATAAATAATGTTTCTATTGTGCCTAAAAATCAGATTTATGAACAGCAATCTTTCAACTGAAGAAAGTTAGAGATTTTATCAGCCAGTATATTTTCCTAGACTTCATTGTCTTTTTCTGACAGATGAATGTTATTACCTACACAAAGTATTGACTTGAAATTTTACAGTGCATTTCACATAACTTTTGAGGAGTGAGTTCTGAAGTTCGTTCAGAATTTCTTAAGTTCAAGTCATACTTTGGAAGTTCACAGCAAACTTTGTTGGTGAACTTTGAACTTATTTCCCACAAAAGTTCAATAATTTGTTAAAAGCAACTTCAAGGTTTACACTAAATGAGCTGCTCCACCAAAGAAGGGCAGTGCTTTGCCTAAGGATAGTGCCAAGGAGAAAAATAAGTAGAATTTGCAAAGAAGACAGAATATCTAATGAATTAGCAAACTTCCATGGCAGGTAAGTTCAAAGTTCACCAACAAAGTTTATCTTGAACTTCCAAAGTACAACTTGAACTACAGAACTCTCTCGTCAAAAGCTATGTTAAATGCCTTTAAAGAATTACATGAATGTTACAGCTAAATATTTTTGGGTTTGTTTTCAGGTGGAAACTGTACCATTAAAACAAAAGGATCATTTAGAATAACATATTCTATTCTTATTATGTAAAAAGAAATTCAGTTTATTCTAGAGCTCTGCACAATTATGATGCATACTCTTCACAATATCTTTAAAAAATAGTTTGTACAAGTTTAGTTTTCATTGAAGTAGATGTAAATTTAAATAACAAAAATGTAGATAAGATGCTAAAAAATCCCTGTATATACCAAAAATAGATCCCAAAAAATAAGCCACACAGAAGAGCTATGAAATATGAAACGAAAAGAAAAAAGTATCATATCATGAAAATTGTAGAATTTTAAACAATAAGTTACATTGCAATAGTTTGGCTATTAGTTTTAATATTTTGACTGCTCATATAAGGCCCACTTTAATTATGAATAATCTATATTAATGATGATCTTGATCATTCAAAATGAACTATCAATTTAAAGTATCTTGGACTTCTGTCCTTGTCTGGACCAGTATTTATTATACGTAAGCTAAATTTAAGCATCAGCTGTTATCAACAATGCAAAGCATTACCCCAATTTAAATTTAGGGAATTGACCATTTGAAAATTATATATTGGGTTTAGAGAAATAATATGGTAGAATGTTTTAAGTACCTTATTGTTCTTTGAGTTATTTTTAAAAAGGAAAAATGGTTTTATATTCTTGCAACATGTTTGAAAAGATTATACAATATCATTTGATTTGTAATCATTTGATGCCATAGAGTGGTTTTACTTAACCTGTGAAATAGTTGGTAGCGCAATGATTGTTACCAGACACTAATTCTATTGTTTCCTTGTTTTCATTTAACTAGAGTCCACGCCAAATGATATATCCTTGAAACAAGAGCGCCGTAGTATTTAGTTATCAACTATTTAGTTATTGACTAACTAAGAATCCACTTAGTGCGTAATCCTATCAAGGAAACACAAAGATCACTTATGCAGGCTGCTTTTATTCTCACTGTTCTGTTCCAGTGATATCCACTAGTTGGTACAAAATAGTGCAGTTAGACAATACATTTTTATTTTTGTTTCACGGACATATGGCGTGCACTCTTACTCACAACCAGCAATTGATCTGTGCTTCAATTAAGTAAAATCACTTTAGGAAATGATGAATGCAAAGCATTAAATCAGATCTCACACTTCCAGACTGCCAGTTAATTATGATTAATGGACACTTTTGACAAGCATCTATGAGCTGTGCATTCAGAAATAGTCTCTTCTTAAAAAGTCTGTAATGTGAGATTTGGCAATCCCATTCATTCATTTCTCTAGTTATTTTTTTGCTGTAGGGTTTCATTTAGTGTGTTTTATACAGATGGTATAAAATTCTACAACCTTGGTATACATGCCTGAATACTTTTTCATGATCTTGACTTGATTGGCTTCATTCTGTGACAGCTTGAAGAGCTAACAATCAGGTCTTAAAGGGATCGTGGTGGCAGGCAACATAGACCAAAAGAACGGCAACATTTTTCTTACTATAAGTCAACATAAAATAATCTGAAATTACCTTATTTTCTTATATTGCAATTCTTATATCACATCAAAAAAACTGACAGTGACATTTCAACTTTTTTAAAAGGGGACATGAACATTTTAGATTGGTGACAAACTGACATCAGACCCCCTTTATAGGCCCAAATAATCAGATGCTGGCATTTGATATATATTACAATGCAGTGCATTAACTTAAAGCTGTTGCTTCTGGTCATTGTTGTTGTTACTTATATTTTAAAGGTTGAGTTACATTGCAAATGCATGAATTAGAAGTTTAGGAATGGTCCATCACTGACACAGTTCCTATCTGCTTAGAAAATAATTTAGTTCAACTATTATTACCAAAACTGAGTGCTAGTATAAATGTGTTAATCATCATAAAAGTTGGGAATAAAGATTTGCATATACAGTTGTTGAAGGTTTCTGATTATTTTCTGCATTACTTAGCTTTGTTTGAAAATCAACTTTAATTGGCATGCAAGCAAGTCCAAAGTCCATAGCAACTGTTAAATCCAAACAATGACAGCCACAAAGTTTATATATTTATCTTATAGCCTCAATGTCATTCACAGGCCACTAATGGACCTTGTTTACCCATCTCAGATCACGTCATTTCCCTGGGTTTTCTTTCCTTGTTTCTCAGAAATGCTTTAAAAGATATGTTAATGTGTACAAACCTTAAATAAAGAATCTTATTTCCAAGACAATGATGCATGGTCTGGAATGGGTAAATGTGTCCAAACTGAAGAGACCATTACCATAAACATTCAGTTAAGCCTATCATGGTAGTGGAAGTGTTTGTAAGTGATTTTTTGGCACTTACATAATGGTTCCTATTTTCCCTTCTAGTCCTTCCCCAATGCATCTTTTCTAGTCTCGTCTGTCTGTTGTTATTCCTTAGTAGGTTTTTAGACTAGTTGTTCATATCTTTAGTTTGTAACTGCAGTGAAAGTGTAAAATTAAATTAATTAAAATTAAAGTGTAAAATATTTCAAATTTCAATCATCAAATTTCTTTTTGCCTCCACTACAACAGAGATCTCTGTACAACAATTCCTAATTTGAAAAACAAAGATAGAAAAATCTTCACTGAAATGGCTTTTTGCTTTGTACTGACCATACCATACTGTTTAAAATAGCTTTTGTGAAAACACACTCTACGTACTTTATGGTTGACAAGCTGTCGGCAAGTAGTCACTGGGCTTTCATGGAATAGGATGTAGGTAAAATTATTGGTGGCTTACATTATTTTTGGCAGCTCAAGAGGAAGGGAGGCTGTTTTTAATTTGCTTAAAACGAGGGATTACAAACCTTTTGCCCAAGGCAGAGAAGGCAAAGGACGGTTAGGTGATATTGAAAAGGCATATCATATATTCCCTCTTCCCATGCACTAATAAATGAATGTCTCCAGAGTGGTAAATAGTTGGCAGTGCCTGCTAAGTGGTTAATCCAGTGAAAAATTTTAGCAGCATCAGTAACAAGGAACAAAGCCCTTCAGTACAAAAGGGGTGACAAAATAAATTCAACATACATATAGTAGGACCCACTATCAGTGATACAGAAGTTTTTCATAGAATTTATTTTCTTTGGTCATCATTACAAATAGTCAGGCTAGAATACTGTGAGTATTCAATGCATCATATCATACAATACATTGTTCAGTCTGGCTAAGGTATAAAACAGATAACATTACTCTGAAATTAAGTAAAATGTTACTGAAGTATAGTACTTACTGAATCCGAGACTTTTACCAAGTACAATACTTTTTTGTAGTATTCAGTATAAGTTTGTAACAGTTAATCTACATATATAAAGAACTTGAGGAAGACAATGTAAAAATGGATCACACTATTTTAGTCATAAAAACAATAAGTATTCATTCTATTAAAAGAAAATTAGGCTGTAGTTGGATAAATATTACCATAATTTACTAGTAACTTTAGAACAAATAAACTGCTAAATCAGGTAGAGATAAAATCAAATGGTATTTTGAAGTATGCTCATTTTTTTTCAAATAACATACACCTTATTCATATCTCAGAGAAACATCAGGAGACTGGTATTGTTAAATATGACAATGAGTTAAGTTGCCTCAAACAAAAAATACAGTGAGGTAAGTAAAGGAAAACTAAGGAACTGGTCATTATTTATTAAAGGAGGGGGGAGAAATCATAGGGGAGTCAAGTGTATTTTTTAAGTGGCACGGGGTGGGTCATGATTAAAATAAGGTCTTACTGTAAATGTTCCCCATGACACTGATGAGGAAAGTGACAGTGACAAAGACCTTGTACTGTGTGACAGTGACAGCAGCGGTCAGAGTGAAGGTGAAAATGATGAAGATTCTCCAGTGTACAGGAGTGTACAGGTGATGGTATATCCAGGGAGTTGGGGGGGAAGGGGGGTCATAGGTTGGGGTGAGTCGTGAATAGAATTTTAACTGGTCCCTAATACAAATATTATTTGTTTTTTCCTCCAGCATCATGTACCAGGAAAAATTAAGCATTTACAAAACACAAAACTTTGGAGTTAACAGGCCCAGTCACCTGTGCTTCTTTCAAAGAAATTATGGCTAAGGAATAATCTGACAAGAAACTTGAAATAAAGAATTTATAAATTTAAGAATTATAATTTCTCTAAACTACTATCTTATCAATGAATTCCAGGAATCTTTTAGCATAATTCTCTGGTTTGACTGTGGAAATCTCTGCACCAGCCTGAAAAGAAGTAGAATGCAATTGTTATCAGCATGAAATAAATGGTGAGAGAGAGAGGAGATACCAGTATTTATGCCCCTGCATTTTAATTTTTTATATCTCATCCATATAATATCCGAACCTTGCTTTTTTCAAGATTTATCTAAAGCAAGTAGCAACAAAACATTGTAAACTAAGGCTAGACAGCAAAAACCAGAATTAAACAGTCAGCCAATTCAATGCTGAAAAACTGAAAGCAGTTAATTAAAACTGATTCAGACATCTGTCACATACACTGTGCACTTTCACATTTTTTTAAAGAAGCAATTTTAGTCTGACAGCTAAATAAGAAGTCGTAGGGACTGCAGAGCTCGGGTGCTTGGGGGGGGGGGGGGGGGGGGGGGGGGGGGGGGGGGGGGGGGGGGGGGGGGGGG
>JAAAQI020138115.1:0-12457 GCA_011800005.2 Stichodactyla mertensii
AAGGAATCCTACAAATAGATTGCATAATCATTGCTAAAACTGTACGTGCATTGAAATAGTATAGGGATATTTATCCTCGTTAATGGACTAGAATATGATAAGATTTATGTGTTTTTATAAGATAATTAATCTTATTCACAGACCTCATGTCTCATTTTGGGAGGTTTGAAAATATAATTTTTTGTATCATAACATTATTCAACCTGTTTTCTCTGGAACTACATGAAGAAGCTAATTTTTCTGTATTCAATTGTCAGGTTAGAGAAAGTTCTGGTGTTACAGAGCAGGAAATAGTCTCGATGGTAAGTTATTCAACCTGTTGTCTGTGGAACTACATAAAGAAGAGGCGCTTTGGCTAAAGAGCCTAACTTTTCTGTATTCTTCGCAGCATATACAGAGTTTTATGCCTCTCCCTGACGATGGTACCCTCACAGTACTGATGTGGGAAAGAGCTTCAACTGTAAGTTATTCACCCTATATTCTGTAGATATGCATAAAGAAGGTAACTTTGTATTCGGCCTGTATTCACTGATTTTGCAGGCCTCAGGAAGGCTTACGTTTCCCAATGGTATGAGAAGACACAGAATGGTGGAAGGAATGATGTTCAATGTAAGCATAGTTATTTTCTGTGGAAATACATAAAGAAGAGGCATACGCTGATAGAACAGGCTAACTTGCCTCAGATTCAATTGACCATAGAAAGTCTTCTTACTATCCGGCTTTGGCTATACAGTGATGCTTTTTTGTCTATCTCATTAATAGCCAATGTGTGGCATCAAAACTAATGACAAACCTGACCTTGTTTCATTAATGAATTTTCAGATTTTGCATGTCAGAGCTTCACAGACACTAGTGGTGAACATGACGGTCAGAATTCAACGAGAGTGTTATTGAAGAAGTGCAATAATGTCGTCGTGCATGCAGTTTTGCTCGCCATTTTCCTTTGCACTTCAAAGAAATGCTCTATCTCTTTATATTTTTTCTTAAAACTTTGACATTTAGTGTGCTACACTGCACGTAAATTATATTTATAATTAATGTTATAATTATTTTTATTATCATTTTTATTGTAAGTGTTATTGTAATTATTATTATTTTTTAATATTATAAACCGAATCTGCTGATCTTAGAAAGTGTTCGAATCAGGGATGTATATTTTTGCTTTGACTTAGAATGTGATTATGACGTAATAATGAGCCTATGTTATTATTGGTCACCGTTCCTATGAAGCGTCGTTGATGATAGTAATATGACGTTCATCAAAACAATAACGTCTATAACATAACATCGTAAATAATAACTATTTATTGTCGGTTTTTCTTTATCACGACACACCTTTAGTTTGCAGTAAATGGGTTTTTAATTCTCATCAACCTCATCTGTTCATTCGTTTCAATCACATTTACATTATAGACCCACTATGTTAATAATTTTTTCGTTGCTATAAATAACCAGGCCGAGGTAAAATATTCAAACGTAGAGGAGAATCCAGTGCTATCCCAAGTGCCTTTGATTGCGCGGTTTTTCAAAATGGCGGCGTTTTACGCGTCGAGGATTTCGTTATAAATATATTGATTGTCGTGGCTTCTTTAGATGAAGGCTTTGAGTTTCTTTCGCATGCAGTGGAGATAATTCTGCCTATTGTTAAAGTTATTTATCTATTTTCTTCTTACAAGTTCCAAAAATATACTCTTTATTGTATCTTGCTTCGATTAGCTGTCGTGTATCTACACATACGTATAACACTGACCCAAGCGCTCTTATTGATACCACTAGTTTATAGAAAGCAAAAGGGAGTAAGGTTCTTTGTTTGAAGTGCATTAACATTAACGAATCTTCTCCAGCGTTTACGAGAAACAAAGAGATAAAAGCTAAGGGAGTGACACGTGATCTGAAATGGGAAAACGTTATGTGCAAACTAAAGAAGTTTATTAACTCTTCATAAAAACTTAATTAACAATCACATCCGGGATAGCACTTTCTCGTTTTTTCGCTTCCAGTCTTTTTCGTTTGGCTGAGCTCATCCTTGGTTTTGTCGAGGATAGAATGTTTCGGGATTTGGTTTCGGGATCGAGTTGTGAAGCGTCGTCTTCTGAACCATCTTTGTGAGAAGCCGAGGTGATCCTGACCAGCGGTAGTGGGATGGCAAGAGGCGCACCTGAGAAATACCCAATGCACATCAAAAACAAATATTTAAATCTGTTGGGAACATTAGCAAAATATATGATTATGTACATTGTCGGTTTAGAATATAAATAGTTTGGGCAGTAGTTTATATTGAGGAATTACGCTCCAGCCGCCATCTTGGATGACAAGAAAAGTCCTCTGAAGATTCAATTTCATTTTGAATAGATTCTATTGTATTTTTTGCCATCCAAAACAGCTTACGGCACAATGCATACCCTCTATAGTGGATTTGCACGACCACGTGACGGCAGGCCATGTTGGATGGCGGAACAACAGAATCTCTTTCCCCTAAAGGATCGAATTCTTTCTCATGTAAAACGATTTTGTTTCTGCCCTCCAATAAAGCTGCCGCCATGTGCTCATAGGATAATTAAATTTCCCGTTACCTTCAGGCGAGTTAGTGAAATCTTTGAGTGATTTAAAGGTGAGTGGAGTCGCAGCACCAGTCCTGTCTCTCGCCTTGCTCTTCTTCACTTGCTGATAGTCAATATTACTAATCATACTATAATCACTAATACACGATATAGCGTCTAGCGGTACCCCTCTTGTTATCCGTGATGCTTTGCCAGCTGGCTGCAGTAACCGTTTGTTTCGTTGGGTGCGTGTAACTAATAACTTTGCTTGTTGGTTGAGTTTTCTCTTATCAACGCCATCACAGCCTTCATCAGTGGGATCATCTGGAATCACTTGTATCTCTTCTACTACAATGCGAGGCTTGTCTTGTTTACTCTGGTTAGTTTTGCTCGATGATTTTCCTTTTCCTTCGTCTGTTTTTTCATTTCTTGGTTCCTCTTCTTTGACATTCTCTTTTTGATTTTTCTCGCCTTCCTTGTCTTCAGAGAGGATCTTTTCCTCTCGAACGCTCATTTTATCAGATTTTCGCGACATGACAGAATTCCTTCGTAGCGACAGCGCTACCGATAGGGTTGACTCTCGTCGCCCTGGCAACAGAGACACGGGTATTTGGCCTGCGTACTGCTTCTTAAGGTTTTGAAACAACTTTGTTTGAACTCCTGATATCCAGAAAAGACAACAACAACTTTTATCATATATTTTAAAAAGTCATAAGCCTTTTGTTAGATAGAAAAACAAGGTGGATTGTGGTGTAGCTTGGGTACAAACCACACCTTATAAGGCATGATAGACAATAGATGTTTGAATCGAAGCTAAACAGCTAGACCCCTTTTTGGGGTGTCAACTCGAACCCACCAGCCCCTCCTCCCCTCCCCCCATACCGATAAAACTCTGAACGTCTCCTTAATCATCTCTCTTGCTAGACAAGTTTCATGTTCTGACAAACACGTGACTGATTCTTACCTTTGGCGCCTTCTTTGTCACTTTCCTCCTTATCACTTGTCCCTCCGTGTACTGCAAAATATAGTTCTAAATGTGTAGAATAGTCATGCATCCAGCAAAAACACCCAATATTCGATATGGGTTTTGTTCTTGTCTTACCTGACATGCTCAGCTTTTTTTTGTCCTTAGTTGATTTGCTGTCTTGACTAACCATTTTTGTACTTGAGATGCGTGACCGACGGCTCTTGGTTTCTTCTAAAAACATCAGAACGAAGCATAGAATTGTTTGTGTTCAAATTTCTATTATTATGAAGGATTCTGTTCCCATCATAAACAAGCTGTGACGTCATAATGACATAGGGCAAATGCATAAGCAATCTGAATTCACATTATTCATAGTAAACCCTGGTCCTCAATAGCCCCATAAGTACAAGCAACACACGCAGACGCAACTCTTTCGAATTCTTAGAAACGTGCTAAAATGCACGCATGTATAGACTCTTTTCTTTAGTGCCTATGTCGCTACTGAGGACGAGGCTTAAAGTGCCTTTGATTATATTCATATCAGAAAAGACGCTATACAAATCATATCATCAAGTTCAAGCTACCTTTTTCTTCTAAGAGTAACTCGGGAGGGATTTCCAGCCCTTGTTCTCGCAGTCTCTTGATGTGTTCTTGTCTCTCCTGCTCCACCACGTGTTTAGAGTAATACCACGAATTCATCTCATCTTCTACTTCAGAGTAGAATACAGAAGCCGTGTCGATACTGAATAGACTGCAATAAAAAGGGAGGAGAGGGTGAGTATTGTTTGACACTGGGCGTATTGACAGTAAATATATACTAACTAGAGAGGGAGGGGAGGGTGAGTATTGTCATTTATTTTCATGTCATTTGCCCTCAGTTATCGTTCCAGTGATCTCAATCTAACATGATAGCAACGCGAACCAGCAACAAGCGTTATTCGTTGTTTTTCCATTACAGGTCACGTCTCATTCCTTTGGGGTAGCCTTTCTCTCGCTTGAGAAGATAACAATATGGATAAACCTCAAACAAAGAATCTTATTCCCAAGGTCTGTATCATACGCCCAAGTCAATACAGAGGCGGATCCAAAATTTTGGCTGAGAAAATATCCAATACAAAATACCCTTTTGTATTGGATATTTTCTAATTTCTAATTAGGGGGTTCGTAGTTGTCATTTAAGAGGTTCGATGGCGGTTTTATATTTACATTTTACCGAGTACAGCCAAGGGGGGTGGAAGGTAAATTCTTTAAATACCTTGCCAAGTCTTCCATCCGTTTCCTTTCTCTTTCTTCTCTTTCTTTCTTTTTTCTTTCAGCGCTCAATCTCGCCAGTCTCCGTCGTTCACTCGCTTCTCGTTTGGCTTTGTTTTCAGCTCGCTGTGCCGCCAGCTTCTCTTGTAGATGGCTGAACAGCGATTCTCCAGCGTCTAGCTTACTGCGATACGTGATGAATTCCTTCCAGTGATTGAACAGCATTCGAAACACTGTCATCTACAAGGAAAATAAACAAACACCAATGACCAGGCATGACTGGTATTCTGAAGTCAGGTGATCGTTTTCTATATTAGGAAACATTATGTCACGTACTTGGTACCACTGGTACTTCAATTCAGAAAGAAACGAAGGAAGACAGTGAAGAAGTTAAAAGGACGGGAGGAAATAAAGAAACGAAGGCAAAACCAAGTATATTCAAAAACACATTCATATGTGGCATCCGCGGGGCTCGAACCAGCGACCCGACCCGTTAGACTCACAGCGGTGAGAGTCAACGCAATAACAGCGACGCCACCCAAAGAATAAAAACAAAACAAACAAGCAAACAAACGAAAAAGCAAACCTGTGCTTCTCTGAAGATATAAGGATGAATCGTTAATCGTCCCGTTAGCTTCTCCAGTAGTTTCTCCGCCATTTCGATTGGGATATCTATCTGTAGTTCTGGTGCGATGGCAGAGTTCAAGTAACAATCAGTGATCGCTTGGACCTTACGGCGAACGAAACTTTCTTGAGCATGCGCGTGACACAGATCCTGTAAAAGACGTTTAGAGAGCGGATTTTGTACAAGTGGGTAACGTAACCGTAGCTACGTGTTGTGATTAGATAATTCACACGAAAACATGCGATGCGAAGCCTTCAGGATTTACTGAAATCTAATTAATCTTAGAATCAAGAATAATCTATCATATAAAAATGCATTTTGTGCTATGTCAGTTTAGGTAACCCTTATTTTGGCAAGGTAATTTCATGCGCTCTCATTGGCCAATTTGCGGTCCGTAACTTATTGTACGGACCACCAACCTATTTTTCTGTCCAACTTGCCATACAATAAACATCTAGATCTTATTAACCTCACTTGCTCGGTCCGTATTTCAGTTATGGAACCTCGTTTATTTCATGTTTTTATAACTCGCGCGCTACGCACTTGGGCCATTAGGCAGTTGAAAAGCCTAACGATAACATAATTTATTTTGATCAAGAAACTTATGGTCTTCATGATCAGAGTATTAAGTCAAAGAGAAGCAAGATTTCAAGAAATACCAACCTTAAACTTCTGTACTTCGAGCCAAAAATCCACATCATTCTCAAACGTATCTCCCTTCAAGGCAACAAATGTTCTGAATTCTGCGCATGACTGTTGGTTGAGCAGACACGTGCGAAGAGCGACCACGTCACGTGACGACGACACCCAACGACTGTTGAGAATCTGGAAAACCGAACAGATATCCGATTAGTTTCCAACTATCTTACGACGACTCTAGAGTAAACAATGGGAAGCCATTTTAGTGTTACTGCATACCGCACTGTGTACCTGCTGTAAGTCAGTACCGTACGTCTCCCCCTCTTAGTGTCGATCAGTATTTCACCATCAGGGGAACCACGTTAATAGGCCACTTCCGATGCACGAGGGAGAGGCATTTCTTTGACTTTTTCTGTTGCTTAAAAGGTTATTTTTACGAGTGAACTGCGAACAAGTCACAGAGAAAAGAGTGACTGCAGAATAAGGCAGTCGTTTCACGCCACAAAGTGTGGTTTCGCACAAAGCCTCGCCTTCATGCATCATTTTCGAGAACTCGGAAGTGGCCTATTGCATTTAAAAAAATGGCGCCCATCTTTAGATTAATCGTCATTGAGTTTCATTAGCAACGACAGACAGCCAATGAATAATCTATTCTACCTTCCAGGCTGCCTCGCTTCTCTGCAGTCTTCTCTTTAGCATAACATCTTCAACAACTTCCGGTGCAGTGACGCGTGGTTTCTGTCGGTCCATGAACTCCGCGGTCTGTTTGAACAGCATCAACCAACGCCTTTCGATGCGCGCGCGCACGAATTTTTGAGCTTCTGAAATGACTGGTGTTGAGGGACGGTCCTTTATCACGCGGCCACCATTAACGCTCATAATCTGGAGAAAGAAAAAATAAATAAATAAATAAAAGAATTAGGGAATAAATACATAGATAAACACGTCAGTCAACCAATTCATAGTTCCACGGCTCCATAGTTATTGTTGCTAAATCCAACTAGCCAAAACAATTTATCGGGTTACAGCACCAAAACAAGTGTTGATTACTAAAAATTATATATGGTTTGGACGAAAATGTCCTAAGAATGCAATTAAAGAATCGCCAATAAAACCTAAAAAATATCTCTCTGAAATCAAGAGGTTTGTGATGTTGTTTGTCGGACTGCCATATTCCTTTGGGAAATCTGTGTGACGTTAATGATTGGTGGAGCAAATGTTTGAGTGGATGTATGAATAAATCGTTGAATGAACTGATTTTTGAATGGATGAAGAATATATGAGTGAAGTTAATGTAGGTATAAAAAATGAAAGAATAAATGAATGAATAAATGAACGAATGAATGAACGAATGATTGATAGTATGGGACACGGATGGATATATGAATCAGTAAAATCAATAAAAGGTGCGATGACAAATGAAGACAATTTTGTAACAGAAGGGTATGATTGCTAAACCACTAATAAAGTGTGTGACACAGCTGTCTCACCAGATCTTGTCCTTCTCGAGTAGCAGGACTGTCCATACCAAAGAAATATTTCTTCGTCAGCCATGCAGCTTTGACGTCTTTAGCTTTGTTGTCTCGTTTTTCATCCATGAAACGAGGGATGCGTCGAAATGTCTCCATATCAGTCCACGCCATCAGATCCTTGATTCCTTAAAAACGAGAAAAAAATAGGCGAAACTAAGGCCTAGTTCAGACATCGAGCTTTTGCCGCGTCGTATCTAAAAATTCACACGACAAGTGCGACGTCTGAACCAATTGAATTCAACAGATCTAATTCCGTGCAGCAGAAAATTAAATTTAACTGAGCAAGTCGCACGAAACAATAATTCCGAATCGAGGTTAGACTTGATACGTTACAGTAAATGAATGATGAGATCAAATCCAGCTTCGAATTGAAACCATGATTTCGTGGTCAATGAAGCGAATTCCGAAAAGGTCTATTGACCAAGGTAAAATAAAGGGGTCAAAAACTCAAGACATTGTACAGAGTGTTTAAAGTATTGTTTAAATAGAACACGACCTACCTTTCGTGTGCTTTTTACTCAAGAATTCTCGAAAGTGTTCAACTTCTGTTCTGTTTCTTATCAAAGTTTCGAAGGAAAAACCATCTTTGGGTACGGGCATCGGGCGATTCGCTTCTTCAATCGAGATCTTTTCTTTTTCTGAATCTTCATCCAGACCATCGTGCTAGCAGAGTAAAGGCATTGCAATGTGAAAACGTGTCAATCATTTTAGGCATTTTAAAAGTTTGCTACAACATTTTTGACGTCAGTTTATCTTCAATTCTCCATAAAAAAGGCAGAGGAACATCAGTCAGACAGCTGATGAGTCTCTATACTCCTTGGTCTGTCGGTCGGTTTAACGATCGGTCTGCCTGTCTATCAATTAATCAGTCTTTGGTTGGTTGATCAGTCAGGATCTAGCTCGGTCGGGAAATTAGTGTATCAGTCGCTCGGTCGGTCTGTCTATCAATCAATCAATCATTTGGTTGGTCGGTCAGTCGGGCTCTAGTTCGGTCGGGAAATTAGTGTATCAGTCGCTCGGTCGGTCTGTCTATCAATCAATCATTTGGTTGGTCGGTCAGTCGAACTCTAGCTCGGTCGGGAAGTTAGTGTATCGGTCGATCGGTCGTTCGGTTGCTCAGTCGGCTGGACAGCAGTTCGGCTTGCTTAATGAAAGAAAGTTTAGCCAAGTTAAGTTTAGTCAATAAGTTTTTGATACCAATATATCATCTATTCAGTAGAATGGCACGTGACCAGTCAACCAGTCAGACAGCTGATTAGTAGCAAGATTTGTATAATAAAAGACATATATGACGGCCATAATGGATGACTGAAGGCTATGACGTCATACGAAAACTAGCAACTGGTCGGCCGCTCGGTTTATCGATCGGTCGGTCTGTCGGTTGGCAAATCAGTCATTTTATACTTGAGACAATCGTTTGCAGGACTCGTAAGATTTAATCCTATTGGATTGCTACCCTCACGATAGAACAATAGAAAATAAAACAATAGAACGAGCAGACAATGAGATTTATTGTTTTGTTTCTCTAATCACAATAGAGCTTCTGAGTACCTTAAAGTCACCCCCAATCAGTCATTCAGTTCTCTTGGTCAGTCCGTAGGTCAGTGGGTTGGTAGAGAGTTAACAGAAAATTTCAAGAAATATATATTTTACCTCGTGTGTTTCGATTAAACTATGTCGTTTCTTTTTCATCACTTTGATCTCAATGTGACGAAGCTTTTGTTCGACTGTAATCTGAAATAGACAACGTCATCATATTACCACAGGAAGCCCGAATAACAATCAAAGCGTTATTTGACTACAGTCTCATTACTGTAGGTGCGGCCTCATTGGAGGAAAAAATAAAAAAAAATTAAAAAAAAAAAAGAGAGAGAGAGGGAGAGAGAGAATTACACGGAATTTAAAAAATTCCCAGGACCTTCACCTTCACCACACTTTCTAGACACTAAAAAATCAGGTTCATAAAACTTTGAAACACAGAATTTGCAAATGTAAATTAACTTGAAGCCCTCCATTACTGTGCTGTAGTTAGTCTTCTCCTGTTCTTCCAGTTGCCTCCATGGCTCTAGCAGACACCGTAGGGCGTGGTCTTCCACGGCATCAAACAGTTCCTCGTAGGGAGGATCCACTTGCTTGAAAACCTGGTTTTCAATTTCCTTGCTGACCCCGATGCACTTGGCACCGCTTTCTACAACGTATGTAGCATACATCAACTGAAAGAAAAAGAACATCAACGATCAGGAACCCACTACTAGAAACCTTTGTGTCTTTCACGGCTGGGTCTGGACGAGCGATTCCTTGTTTCAATGTAACTGTTCAAGCGTTAGGTATCCCTAAAGGCCCGCTTGGATGAAAATCGGTGAAAATTTGAAACTGATTATTTCTATATGGAAATAAATATAGCTAAATAACTCGCTACTCTCTGCCAAAAATCTACATTTTAAGCTCATCATCACAGAGAAATTTTGGTTTAAAAACCAAAAGAACAATAGGGTTGAGTAAATGATGTCATTTATTCACAATTTAGATGCTAAATAACTTGACAATTTCTATCCCTCTCTTTTGGATGTGAAGAAAATGTTGGTTCATGGTGATTATTGGGACCGTATAGATAGGTTTAGTCAAGTTTCAAGTCGTTTTCAATTTTCATTAATTTTCATCCAAGTGCCCTTTAAACAAAGAATTAAAATCCAGGAGGCAATGACACGTGATATAAAATGGAAACATTACGCCCGAGGTCTGGTGAAAGAGAGAAAATACAGTTCTTTTATCTCAAGGTTTATTTTCAATATAGGGAGCCCGCCCAACATTGGCTTTAGTGTCGGTATATTTCAGTAAATGTATGTGGCTGAAGACTTCACAACATGAAAAAGATGTGTAAAAGATTTTTAGAATTGGAAAAGAAATTGGAAAAAAGAGCTTTATTATTCAGCTATATACATTTACTGTAATATAACGACACTGAGCCGATCTTGGGTTCCCTGTGTTTTCAACAGAGACAGAATCAGAGCCTGAAGCACGACGAAATAGACCATATTCACGATGGCGTCTATCGTTAATATAGGCTATTGAAACCGAAGGGATAGAAAAGTTTCCATTTTCTCCCGTTTTCGATTCTCGAAAACCGCAATATCGGAATCGCAAGCAGAAGCAGATAACCAATCACAAAGCTTTCTCCAGGCCCTCTCTAAATAACTTCTACATTAAATCGAGGTTTAAGTTTCAACTTCACGTGATGGGTGATTAACAGTCTCACGCTTGGGGTTCCGATACCGAATTCGCTTCCAGCGCAAGTGAAGACCAATCTTTACTATTTTACCTAATGCAGCAAGCGCGTCAATGATTTTTACCATAATTTTAGGATAATTTTGGGACTGTGTAAAACGAACAAATTTATAACATACCATAGCCTTCCTGGAAAGTGTTGAAGGATTCAACGAATCAGCGAAGAATAACGCGTTGTATTCTTGTAAAGATTTCCAGAAAGACAGACAGTCTATCCAAAGCTGGAATGAAATGAAGAGAGAGAACTGTTTAGAAAATTGTTCGTTATCAAATGAAGATGAGACTTTATTTAAAGAGTGTATAAACATTATTTGGGTCCGGCAAAAAAATCAAACTTTGGACCAGCTTTTAAAACCTCAGATTTTTTTTTTTAAAGTTGACTTTTGAGGTAAAACATGTGTTTAGAAATACCGTTAGATTTTAATAGAATAAGGTGCAAAACAGGAGTTAGGTGCACCTTAAAGCAAATTTCGTATGACTGTGAAAAGCTCGCGGCACGAACACGGTCATGACACGGTCAAGGCACGGCAAGGCACGTCAGAATTCTAGAAAACATCACGGTCGCGACAAGACACGCTCACAGCACCGACCGTACCGCGCGCTTTTCACAGTCATACGAAATATTATTCTAAAATGCATTACACCGCGCGCAAAGGAATGACGCAGCATGCAAAACACTGAGTGCCAAACACAACAAGGACTGACTTACCTTGTTTCCAATGCTGTGAAGGACTTTCTCAAAGTATCCTCCTGTTTGCTTCTCCAGTATAAGTCCATCGATCAACGAGTCGATTTCATCATTGGGTTTATTCCCTGGTTCAGTGAAGTGAATTGGTTCAGGTGGGCCTGCGCAGACGGCAGTTCGTTGAAGACGCCTAAGAAGAAAAACATGGCGTTATGCTGTAAATATAACCTTCCCTTCCGATGGCAACACGATTTTCAAGTAATGTTCCCGCTCTGATCATTGCGTCCACTAATTTAAGTTACTCCATTTTGAGCAGCGTACCTCAATCTCGCTTTCTGAGACATCAATTTGGGAAGCCATTTTAGGCCCAGGTCAAACGTCGAACTTCACATGAGCCGAACTCAATGAAAACAATGGATAATAAGGTGGTCTTCTTTGATGTCATTAGGTTCGACTCATATGAAGTTCGACGTTTGACCTTGGAACTTAGTGGTACTACCGTACCGTGCAAGCGATTTAAATTAATTTACATATTTGTTACTAAGGCTTACCCTAACATTTTTGTGACTTTCCCGTCAGGGGTAGGCACGGGTTTGATGTACAGTCTGACAGATGAAGCATAGTCTGGTTGGTAGTGACTTTGGTAGGAAAGTGGTTTGGTTTGCTTGAACCCATAACTTCCACGCAATGGCGTTGTAACATTCTAAAGAAAAAAAGAAATGCGTACAGATTATCATTCATCTTAATTAGATTCATGTGTGGCATTGGTCCTTCAGGCACTTTTTTTATCTCTTCGACGACCTCAGCACAGTTGTTTTGTTAATATCGATGACCACCACCACCACCACCACCACCACCCCCCCCACCACCCCCCCCCCCCCCCCCCCCCCCCCCCCCCCCCCCCCCCCCCCCCCCCCCCCCCCCCCCCCCCCC
>JAAAQI020138126.1:0-46020 GCA_011800005.2 Stichodactyla mertensii
AGGTGTGAGAAAAGACAAGCACCGCTAACGAGCAGTACCCTACTGAGTCTGCGTATGTTGCTTGCGCTTATGCTTGCATCGCTAGTGAGAACCAGGCTTTATAAGAGACCGGTCATTAATTAGAGGGGGCTGGTGCAAATAGTGTGGGTGTGTGTGTGTGTGGGGGGGGGGTGGGGTGGTGTCAGAAGTTTTTTAGGCTCCTAAACAGAGGATGCTGAGAAAATGGGAAATTTAGGGGGAGGGGTCCAAAATTCATGCAAGTAAAATTCAAAATGCATCAGCACCCCTTCTACCCTAATGACGTACCATGCTTTGTCCTATGTCGTTATAAGACCATTCCAGCTAAGAGTAAGTTGTTGCGGTTTTTAATTATAATACTTACAATTGTCAAGCTGTTGACCAGAACAAAGACAAACACCTAAGCAGACTAGTGCCAGTACATGAATACCAAGTAAATCCATCTGTCTGCTTCCTCCAGAAGAAATCTACCTGTCAACTGTACCGTACAGTGTATGCACATCAGTTTTAGGAAAAACAAGTTGAACAAATGTATAGGCTATCAGATAGGGGGTCATGATGTTTTTAAAGTTTGTCCATTACATTTTTGAAAACCCCTCCTGCCATTCTGAGTGAATTTGTTCTTCCCATGTGATATTCTGCAAACCATAGTAAATAACCATGACCTCCTTGTCTTACTTTGGGGGAATTTTCTAAAGCACCCTCCCCCACCCCAAAAATCTACTCCTGAAAAATCCTGACACCCCGCAAAAAACTTCAGAGCTCCCCTTCTACTTATTATTAAATACAGCTAATTTACTAAGGGTGCATACACTTATTAGCAAGAGTGGCAGGTCTGAAGAAATCTAGGAGTCATTTTAAAGCAATGTTGCAAAAATAAAGAAAAGACGGCTAATATCTTAAAAGTAGCGATAATGAAGTACAGTTAATAAGAAAGAGTAAAGTAAAAAACGAACGACGTTTTGGTGTCACTGACACCATCATCAGGTTCATATCAGGCTAATATCATTTTAAAAAAGGAAACAGGAATTGGGAAATGGAAGGGATATCTAAAAAGTGGCTGACTATTATGAAAGTATGTCAGGATTCTGAAAGGGATCCCATTTCCCAGCCTAAATTGTAGTATAATCCCAGAGCCTATGAGCGATGTAATGCTGCTATCTCATTTTCATAATTCAGTCTGGCCTAGTATCAAATACCATAACAACAAATAGGATATAACGCGTCGAAAGTTCTGTCAGAAAGTCGAGCTGACGGAAAACCATAGAGTGGACTGCATAAATAATACCGTACAGGAACAAGCCACAGAAATGTAATAGACCTCTTTAGCTTGGGCGTATTTGTTTTCCCATTTCAGACCACGTGTCATTCCCTTAGGTATTGTTTCTTTGTTTCTTGGTAGCGCTTGAGAAGATACGTTAATATGGATGAAGCTCAAACAAAGAATTGTACTCTCAAAGGAATGACACGTGGTCTGAAATGGGAAAACATTACGCCCAAGCTAAAGAGGTCTATTCTATCAGCCTTTGAATAGTTTTTGTGCAAACACGTGCCTGAATTAATAATGAAGCTGTGATTTGTCTGTTAGGCAGAAATTCAGTGTCCATAAAAAAGAGTTCTTGGCTGTCAATTTAATCAGGGAGGTGTGTGAGATTTAATACAGTTGAAATTATACTTTTAATTATGGGCGTGTTATGTGTGGTACACTTGTCAATTAGCAATGACACTTATCCGTCAAGGAATAAATGAACAGTGCGTTATATCTCAATATATTCAATTTTAAACTCGTAAACGATATTCCCCACGTCTTTTCTTTGTATTGCATTAAGTATCTAAGCCCTCGTTTTGAAAATATTTATGTGAAGAAAGTACTAATGCTACTAAACTCAATATCATAAAGCACTAATGAATCACGCTGTCTGATCAGTGGGATTATTGCCATTCATAGATGCAAAATTAGGCAAATTTATTGACTTTAAAATTATTATTTTAAAAGTTAGTAGAAATTAAAGAAGACAGAAAATGTTGCTCACCCCATTAATTCACTGTTCTTCTTTTTTCAGGTAAAATACTATAATAAAAGTTTCTTTTTTCCGTTGAAAGCCAGGTTGTTTAATATTCTAAGTTGATGTAGTTGACCTAAAGGAAGCCTTTTAATGACATGTGATTTGAGGCGATTCATGTCTAACCTGCTTCACACCAAGGCAACAAACAGGTGACAAAACAGCTGGCAGACAAACAAAAAGGACTTAGGGGAAAAAACAGGGCTTCAAGCAAGTATAGCTGACAATATATTAGTGCTTCTCTTGCCGCATTTTTATCGCGTCGACCACAATTTACCACTTTCACATCCCCATAATGCTTTGCGTTTTGGGGGCAACACACACCTGTAAGCGTTTTTAGCTGTTTTGTCTTTAATTCTAACTAATCATCATGGCAATGACTTACGATTTTGTCTCGTTCTGCCCCCAAAAAACGCAAAGCATTATGGGGATGTGAAAGTGGTGAATAAAGGGAATCAAATAGGCCATTTGCATGATGGAGTAATTTACTACCAAGACCAGAATGCTTTCAGTGGCTTCTACTCTATTCCCAGGAGGGTAGAAAAAAAAAAACTGAAGAAAGAATTTTGACAAAGCATTCTGGTAGTGGTAGTAAAATGATGCAATCATGCAAATGGCCTATTCGATACATTTTGGAAAAAATCAGTTGCATGTTGCTACAGGAAAAAAGGAATAAAAACATTTATAAAAAATAATTGTATCAGTGATGCCAACTGGAGACATAATAAGGTATTCAGTCACTCTTGTCAATACAGGAGTCTGCAAAGATGAGTAGAAAACTCTTGTTCAATATCACGTTCTAAAGCACGAGACCTTAAGGTAGCTGACTTCTATTGAATCGAGTTTCTGAGCCCACAAGCATGCGCGCGCATAATTTCCACCGAATTACCATGGTAACCTTCGAAATTTTACTGGAAAAGATTGAAGAACTATACGTGTTTTTAAACTTCAAGAAGGCAAAAACCTCAAATTTTGCACGGGACCCTATACTTTTTATATGCTTATTTGAAAATGCTCCTAAAAAACTATGTCATATTTTTTCAAAAAGTTAAATATTAGAACTTATGAAAAAGTGAAGTTTTGTACGAATTTCTGCTCGACTTGACGTGCTCGTTTTCCGAGCACTGGTTGAACAAAATATGCCAAATCCAGGTATTTTCATCTCCTTATCATAAAGTTACCTATGTCATGTTGTATAATTATCAACCAGTTAACATACAAATATTGCCTTCGTACATCCATTATCTTTTGAGCTTTAAATTTTTTCCCACTCACTTCGGCTAACGAAATTTTCGCTTCCAAAACTCATAAACACCTATCCATTCAAGCTTTATTATCTCAAAAACTAGTTCGGACACCTATTTTTCTGTTCATATATTTTAAATCAGCATTAAATTTCCTTTAAAATCGATGCCATTTTAAAAAAAGTTAAATATAAAATCTAAAAGTAGCCAGTCACCTGGCTACTTTTGGATTTTTTTTTTTTCATGATCACATGATAATGCAGTAGACACTACTGCATTATCATGTGATCATGTGATACACTGGATGGAACTCATAGAGAAATTAAGGCAATACTGGCGGTAGACAGTTTTGACTGAGGAAACTCTGGACAAGGCGATGAAAAAGTTTCCTGTCATACATGCATATGGGAGGTTTCCCAAATGACGTAGTTGGTCGTCAAAAGTGAAACTTCAATTCATATGAGCGTTTTAAAATCTATCAGTTAACTTCAAACACCTTGATGACCTTTGCTAAAAAAGTACAGTGAATTGATATGTAAAAAGAAGTCCGAAAAACTACTGACAGCGTCCTTATGGATCTTTGAAGTGTAGTGTTTTTAGTCAGTTGCTCTCGGTAAATTTTGAGGTCATAATAGAATTTCATAAAAGCTCGCTCGAATTAGAAGGCAAGAACATACCCTTCATTTTGAATTCGACTAAAACGTCAGGTGTAACGTAATGAGTTTCCACTCATTACCGAAAGAAGCTGACTGCAAAGGACACTGGGACTTGATATTCTTTCAATTAATTTATTCATATGCGATTTGAAAAAATTATTCAAACGAGCGTTGCCATTGCCACTTGAAAACGTACGTTGTGAAAATGTTCTATGCTACAGATGAATAAATTAATTGAAAGAATAACAAGTCCTAGTGTCCTTTGCGGTCGTCAGCTTCTTACTTTCGGTCCGGACAACGCTTTTTGGATTAGGTGCATATCAGCGAGCATGACCACAACATGCAGCAAGCTCCAACAGCATGCTCTCTAGTGCGTACTAGTTGTGCAAAATGACCCGGGAGCCTGCCTCAGGAGCAAACCCTTAGTGTGTATGGACCTTTAGGGGCACTTCAATGAATACTTTGCAAATAACACTGAAGCTTGTGTTTTGCGTGGGATTGTTCCTCGATACTATCAGAAATAATGACTTCAATGTTTTTATCTCTTTTTCGTTGGTTCGTGCACACAGCATTTGTTTCGGAATCAAACCTTATCATCCTGAAGGGTGGACACTTGGCATGCGCTTCCGAAAAATGTTTTTCTGCTTCCAGGTGATCTCGCAAGCGCACTTCCGGCTAGTTTTAGCCAATCAGAATTATCGCATCGTGAAATGTTCCATTATTAGATTTAAAAATGGCGTCTTTCGAGATGGAATTTTACAAAAGAAAGTAGAAGTTTTATCATAATCTGAGATTCATGTTTTGTTTTCGAGGTTCTCGAGGTTTATTTGTCGTTCCAATGAAATCGTTGAGATATTGTGCCGGTATTGATCCTGGTATTAGGAACTGTTGGCTTTGACAAATAATCCTTTGCGCGCTTCGTAGCGAGATCAGCTGGTTGATATGAATACATGTAAAACATAATTAGAAAATTTATAAATGAAATAGACCAGATGGAACTCAGAAAAATTTTGAGTTCCAGATGGTATTTGCCACCCACGACTCTTCGCACTCTAGCTGGATGTTCTAACCACATGTAACCAATGTCCTACTGGAGACTATGGTGAGTAAGACCTGTGGGTTTGACATACGAACTGCAACACGCAACCACGCAGACATGTCAGAATACACTGAAGGTGCGGTAATAGGTAATACGGGCAACAAAATGGTGCAACTTGTCATGCAACATTGTTGCGTTGAATTCATGTTGCCGGCAGAGAATATAATGCGCGTATTACCACTCCACGCGCAACTTGTTACACGAGATAATAGAAGTCATCTCCACTTCGTGCATCAAATAAAATTGTCACATTAAGCTAGTATCTGATAACAGAGCTATAAAATATTTTCCTCACGAGAAAACGCGCAGTAAACATTACTAGGCATTGACGGATATTTATGCACCTAACATTAGTCTATTGCTGCCTTGTTCACAAATAGTCTTTAATGTGTCCTCCCCGTCCTGTTTTTTGGTATTCCTCATTCCCCAGGCCAATGGGAAACAGAACTCTGCTCGCAGGGAATTCATCCCCGTATTCGTGAGGATATTTCGGTGTTGATCTTAACGTGTAAGAACGTGTAATAGGTTTAAGGGTCACTCAACGAGTAAAAAAATTGTTAACAAGGTTATTATACATACCTTTGGCTACAAAGTAAACATTTAACAATTTCTAAGACTTTATTTTCTTGAAATTTATTGATTAAATTCTTAATTTTTAAAGTATTTTTCCCCCAGATGAATAAACTGCAGTCATTATCACTGTATTTTATTGATTAATGTAGCAGATTTGCTCAATTTAGGCCACTTATTTCCGTATATTTTTGATTTATGAACTTGGCTAATAGTATTGGACCAAACTATTGTCAGTCTTTATTGATGTTATTTTCCCCTAATAAACTGGCTCGCTATATTGATAAGATAATCAGTAACAAAAACATGGGAAATCATAGAGATTTAACTGTGCTCACTGTTAGTATACTAATATCCTTTGATGTTGAAGGATTTCGGAGTTCTGCCATAAAGAGAAGACGAAAGCCAAAAAGGCGGGAAGAGTTATTCATTTATTTTTCTGTTCATAGATTGTAAACAAGTTAGAAATTACAAATCTGGATTGATTAAAAGAAATCTTACTTTATTATTTGACTAATAAAAGTGGGATGCTCTAAATCAATGAAGGGAAGCGGATCACTTCAGTCTTAAGTGATTAACCACTCTTCTAGATGTATCAGACTAAGTTCCTCAGCTTGCACGATCGCTAGATTCCACCAGGCAAGAGAAAACTCAACCAAAATTAAAAATTAAGTTTAAGGTTTAGTGGCCAGGACGTCATGGAAAGACAATTTACGCAAACAAAATAAAAATTAACAAAACCACAATTACCCGTATTTCATCAAAGTTACAATCGAATAAATCCACCAGTGGTAGTCTAAAAGGAAATAAGTTTTTGAGTATTCAGGATAATGGCACAGGAACTTAATGCTGCGAATTTTTTAAACGAATTATTGTCAAAATTAAAGTAAAAATTTGTCAAATCCTCGACAAGGAACTCGTGCATTTGTCAATAAAAATTAATTATTCCCGAAATAGCTTGACTTGTAATCTTTCAAAGAGTGATTGTCGCAGCAGGACATTTAAAGGGTTTCTGCTTTATTATGGATTCTTGTCTTAGTACTATAATTTGCCAAATAAATAAATTTACGGTCGATAGGCCAACGATTCGATGAACTGGGGTAATTCGAGGTAAATGAAGCTAACCCAGGCAATTAAGTCGTCACACTTGGATGGATTGTGGATGGGGAAAGACCACATTCTTGACTAGGGCACACACTGATGCATCAATATTGAAAAAAGATGGCACATTCCAGACGGGGTAGCAAAACTAGCTGGCCGAATAACTCTTCCGAGTTTAGGAACTTTATCGGAGCAGAGGGGTTCTGCTTTTGATACAAGAATTTATTTCGTGCAATCGTTTCGCAAATAGCAGATGCTTTGTTGAAACTTGTTAATTTTTCATTCGACCACCAGCAGTGCTAGCATAGACAATCACCAGAACCACAGCTATTGGTTGAAATAAACTAAAAGTATATTTACACTCTGGTTTTGCTTTCAAACCATCGAAACATTTGAAGGACCAACAAGCAATCCTTCGAAAGTCTTTGTTGTTGTTGTTGTTGTTTTTCAAGGTGAGTCTCAAGTGTATGTTCTTTGAATTGATTTAAGTCGTCCAATTCCATGGTCTACTGGGGAATATTTTTTAATTCGGGGAATTTTCAAACTGTAAGTAGCTTTTGAATTGTGGTTTTATTCATACCGTAGATAACGTTTATTCAAAGCTAAACACATTTTGAAAAACAAAGCAAATTTATTGGCTACTTTTAGAACTTCTTGTCGATAGGAACGCAAATGTTGTTAAAATATTGTTTACTGAAATATTTGACTGAATATTTTAGAACTGAAAAGAAAGAAGTAGACATTACTGTTTTGAAATGACTCAGATAAAGCACGTGTTTGGAATATTAATAACATAAATAATATCTTAATAGGCATATCAGGAAGCGTTTTGAGGATGCTGGCGGCTTTATCTTTTGATATCCTTTAAGCTTGGAGCTCGAAAACTATAGAAAGCGTACTTAATTGGGAAACCTTTCTCGCCATAAAATGCCAAATCATCAAACATTTATAAAGATAATTTGACATGACTGTCAATGTAATACATAATTAATATCTGCATTACCAAACAAAGAAAGCAATTTTGACAGTACTCTATGAATAATTGAAATTTCATATTGATTGAAATCTCTTTACACTTTACCTACGACTTTTGAATTATTTATTTCATGGTGCCTTCAGTTGAGGAACAAGCGCTGGCAACATTGAAAACATCAATACAAAACACGGGAGTCGCCACACGTGTCGAGTCAATTTTAGTGCTTTGAATGTTTCAAAATGAACCAAACCACAAATTCCTGTTAGTATTATTTACGGA
The DNA here is from genome assembly GCA_011800005.2 of Stichodactyla mertensii. Lineage (NCBI taxonomy): Eukaryota > Metazoa > Cnidaria > Anthozoa > Actiniaria > Stichodactylidae > Stichodactyla > Stichodactyla mertensii. The sequence continues at coordinate 8,007 of JAAAQI020138126.1, forward strand.
TAGTTTTTCAAGAAAAACAAGTTAATTTTCTTTTGTTTTGACTCGGTTGAGGTGATTATATGACGCGTGTGGAGTTCCCGCCATTTTTTGGCCAATCAGCGCGCTCCATGACTGCTGAATGTTATTGTTCGAATCCAAGACACGTGACAGCAACCAAAAGGAATTACAGAAGACCAAGCACGTGTCGAACGTTTATACGATCAAGACTGAGTTTTTGATGATTGCTTTAAAGGTTCAAGCATTCTGTAACACCGGAAAAAGACTGATAAACCGTCAATCAGCTCGATCGGGGAACGAGTCTCGGTTTTTGACGATTACTCCCGACGAATGATCTGGATTTCTTAGTTTCTATCAGTTTCCCTGCGGTACAAGATACAAGGTCAGTGTGTGGTTTAAGTGTTTTTATGTTATTTTTATTTTTTCATGATTAGCGTTACGCTACACTACCGTCCAAAGTAAAATATTCTGTCTTTTTAAACGTTCATGCACATGCCATACCATACTGTCTATTGTTGATCACTCTACCTAATTTTTATCTAAATTTCAAAACGTGTTGAAAGCTTAGTGCAGTCTGTTTTATCTCGCAATGAGAACGAAAATAATACTTTAGAAGTATGATAAAATTTGCTGATTAATTGAGTGCAATCTCGGACGGTTTTCGAGCTTGAGATGACGACTACTCCCGACCTTGCGTTTTATAAGATTTTTGACTTTTATTATTTAAGAAATCAATGTGACAAAAGCCAGCCTGTTGCCAAATACAGGAAAATGCATTCAGATCTATGCTGTCAATTCCAATTGTGATTTATTTCCGGGACTAGAACTGGTTGACCTCTTCTTAATGTAGTTTTTTTCATATTCAATGATTTTTGATGATTTTTTATTTGAATTCTTTTGCCTTCTATGCTGTATTTTTCGATACAAAGAGCAAGGGGAAATTATTATTTGGTTACAGGTAAAAAATACACCAGTTTCCAATATTTTGAATATTGTTATTGGTATAGAAGAAAATGGAGTAGAAAAACTGGCTGATAAAACTGGCTGCTATTTTTACTTTGGCTTGTATTGTCGTCGTTTATAAAATGCCAATCAGGAGGAAATTTAGTTCTGAGAATACGACTTGTCACGAAGAAGAATATTGCCAACTTAGCAAAGTAAACTATACGGCTGACAATGTCAGTCAGAGCAAAAAAGTTCAAAGGCCGCGACTAACCGGTTCAATAAAGACACCAACTTACTTGGTTCATCAGCCAACATGGTTAATTGAAAATCTTGTGTTATGAAGTCTAAAGCAGCTGCGTTTCGTGAACTGCAAGTCCGCCAGTCAAGCGATTACTCAGGAAGTGGTATAGGATGGTAATGTTGCTCTCTCAGTTACGTTTTCTTACACCTCTTTGGTCAGCAGAACACGAAATCCCCCCAATACATTCATCAATCAAAGTCTTTCTATGCGTTTTTAAAAATTCACTTCTTTCGTGATCTTAATTTGATGCGACTAAAATGATTAGACTGGCAAGCGATATTTAGTTATTTCTAGAGATAATTTCACTGATAAGAAGGAATAAGACAGCTACAAGTTGGTAATACTGTCGACCAGCCTCTAGGATGCGATGAATTTTTCACCAGATTGTGCAGGTGCCTTAGCACGCTTGACTAAGCCATACTATAAATTATTCTAGGGTGTAAAAGTCTATTTGCATGCAAGCAACTAAGTGATTTATATCACCTGTTAGCTCTAGTCTTTGGGGCATTATTCATTTATAGACTAATCCATATTTGATAGTTCCTTGCATTAAGAATAAGCCAGTGTGTTATTGAAACAAAACTAATACTAGTTTGGAACTGACCTTGAGTTTTATCGTCTTTATCGCAGTGGTCCACCGTTCGTAGCTTCTTTGGAAACCCGAAGATATTATTGTAACCATATTTACAGTACTCTAAGTGGGATTTCAATGCCAGAACTCCGGCCGGCGCCTCTACGATGAGTGACGGTTCAAGAACAAGCCCTTCTGCACACTACACCTCTGGGCCAAGCACTTCTAAAAACCCAGGACAAACTATTACTTTCGAGGATTTGTTTATCTATCTTTATGGCTATAAACCTATTCGTCTGGTCGATCCACTTCAACTCCAGCGCGAACGAACCAAACTTGCCGTTCAGTTAGACTGCGACAAAGGAAAAGAAAAACACTGTAAGTTTTTATTCAAATGGTATATCTTTGAACTAATATTGACAGTTATAAAATCGAAGTTCAACATCAAAGATTATTAAATCGTGCAACTATTATTTCTTAGTTTATTCATATTGGTTTATCGGCTAATTCCAACTCAGTTACATTTACAAGGATTTTTTTCTAAATTATCCGAAAACACGCTATCTACACAATGATACCACCTGCCACGAAAAAACTTTCCTTCGTTGAATTTTTAAAACTTCATTCACGAAGTATTTGAGTTTGTCAGGTCTTTTATCAGTTTTGAGATGAATAGGTCTGAGTTATTGACTTGGCTGCTTGGAAACCATGTGAAAGATTGATTGAATTTTAGAGTAGACTATAACTACTTCAAAAACTCCTGCAGGGGAATTAATACATGGTATAAAAAAACAACAACAAAAAAAATCACTTATGGGAAAGTGGAAAAGACGAACTTGTGGGACAATGTATTATTCATTGCGTTGTAACGAAGTAGAAAAATATTGATTTCTTGAGAAAAAAATATATATGTTGTTGAATCTTTGATAACAAAGTCCCATGATAGAAATAGGAGAATTTTTGGAGTCTATGTCTCGACTTAGTTTTTGCTGGAATAAGCCGTGTATTAATGTTTTTGAGGAAGATATAAATTTTTCACGGAAAAAAAAACTAAATACTCGATCAACAATTTATCAGGTCTTGACTGGTACTCAGGAGTTTTGTGCTTTGAGGAATTTCTTCAGTGCTTCTTAAGGAATGTTCTAATTCAAAACCACATACCAATATTAAGTAGAATCTTATGATGTTATTATTATAGACGCTATGAGATTCAAGGAAAATTCATTTCCTGAATCGGGAATTCCACGTTGAATTTCACTCAAAAAACGAGGAATTCCCTCATCCTCCAATAAATTTTCCTGTAGAATTTCTAAGTATCTGCAAGCCCAGATAAATTGTGAGCTTTAGAATGAGAAATTAATGACTGAGTTTGATTTGTAAGTTAATGTTAAATCCCTAAATTAATATTAGTTGAAAGGAACACAGTTTCTTTGCGAAAAATTATCGAAAAACATAAATAATCAGTGAGGGGATAAACGAAGGTGATAAATATCTTTTTACAATTTCAATATTGATACAGATGATGAAGATGATCATAAAAATAGTGATAATGATAATAAGAATAACCAAAATAATAATAGTAATAATATCGATGTTAATAATAGTAACAACAAAAATAATAATGATAATAATAGTAATAATAATGATAATGATAATAACAAAAATAACAACGATCGATAATTATTATTATTATAGTAGTAGTACTAGTAATAGTAACAACAATAATAAATAATGATAGAGTGGTTTTCCTTCGACCATGAAAGAAAAATGACTATATAGTTTGTGCTAGTTGATAAAGAACAAAAGAAAACAATAGGTTTAGAGTTTACTACTAACTATTAGTTTGCCTATTCTTTCATGGTCGAAGGAAAATCACTCTATTGATTTTTAATAAATCGACAAAATAATTAGATATTATGTATAGGACTAGGGTATCAGGGGGTGTACTACTGATGTCATCAATTGTATTGTAATAATTTTGCAAAGCAGAGTAGTTTACAGCTTTTATTAGCCTACATGGTTTCATCCACATTCACTGGAGGTAATTTTTGATTGCTTGGCTTTCGTGCTCGTGTTGTTTATAACTTTTGCAAGGAATCATGAGATGATGCTAATATAAATTTGTTTTTTCTTCTATATATCTTATAATTTAAGGGCCGTGCATTATTATCGAGGAGGGAGAAGGCAACTGAACCAAGAAACCTGATCCCCTCCTTTGTTTTTGCAAAAAAAGGGCACATTTTATTCACAAGAATAAGAAATCATGACCCCGTTTTTGTTTTGTTGTTTTTTTTGTGACGCCCCTATGAGCCCTGTTTATATCATTACCATTAGAATTGCCCCTCCCTTCCATGCCTTTTATTAGAAAACGACCATCAGTCATGTTCATGTCTTAAAAGGCTTTTAGGTCACTTTGGAATTACTTCGGTGAACCGCCCGGTGCACGTCAGAATTGCGAAATAACTAAAACATTATAGGAAATCTTAACCTAAAAAAGACACCCACACAACCACATGGGAGCGCGTGGGAACCGAGTTACTGGCTGGGTATCAGAGGCTTGTCAGAAGGAAGATGACGTAATTAGCGAGAGTGATTTTCGTATTAATTGGGAACATACGGTACAGACTTACAGCACGTTCACCTTAAGGTATCTCATAACACTAAAAAGAATTCCCATTGTTTTAGAGTGAATCATCCACTCTCACAACGCGTTGTTACTGGGACGGTAAACTATGCTACGGCAACGGTACGGCTATTGTCTGTGTCGATTCTCACTCATGCGGAATCGGCTTTATTTGATTAAGTCGTGCTCCTCAGAGAGGGAAAAATAAATACCGTGGGATATCTTTTTCGTCTCAGTCTTAGACGGCGCGAGCATTGTTAAAACATGATGATAATATTCAGATTTTAATAATTAATGATGTTAAGAGAAAGTTTTGCTTTACACTTGATGGGTAGCTAGGTGAATCATGACAACACTGGATTCTTTTATTGTAAATTCATTTGGAAGTGATTGAGTTGGGATTTTTTGAGGTTAGTCAACAATGGGACACCCGCTTTGTAAATAGGAACACCCTGTCGGCTGTCGCTTAGAAATGCATGCCTTTGAAGTGGAAAACGCTCATTTCTATATATCCCTGGAATTAAATTTTTCAAATATTTTACAAAATAACTACGAAAAATATGTTTTGTTTCTAAGAAAGTGCTAGTGAAAGCTCGAGATTTTGGAACAAAACCATAAAAATACTATGACGCATATTTTTCTCTTTTTCTCGTTCTAAGGACTGTAGGATTTTTAGACATTTCTAGAAGATAATCTTATATATTTTTCATGAATAATTCTAACCTAAACAAACACGACCTGTATCTTGCTAGATAGAATCGTAGGAAAAAAGAAAAAAGAAATTGCAATCTATTTTCTTTAGTTAAAGTACCACGCGCTATAGGATAAAAATTCATAGCTTACTGATCAGCTATGAAAAAGTTATTACAATACTTTATGTCCTAAACATCTTTAAAGAATTAAGGAAAAAAAAAATCGATCGAGAAAATAACTAAATAAAATAAAATAAATAAATGAGATTTAGCAGTGGCTCCTCTACAGAGTAGCTATTCATCCACTGTAATTCCAAATGGAATTTAGAAGTTGATTTTTGTGGAGGGAGGAAAAACCAGGGATCCTGGAAAAACCCTCGAAGCACAGGAGAGAACCAACCAAACAACTCTGCTCACATACTACACCGAGCTCTGCGGGGCTTGAACTCAGGTCGCATTGGTGAGAGGCGAGCGCTCTCACCGCTACGCCACCCGTGCTTCCCCTATGCGACACTTTAAAATCAGACAGCACAATTACAATATAAAATTGATATTGCGATTATAAGAGAACTGGAAATGTAGTCGCTTTCCCACTCGTTGAACCGTCTAAAGCGTCAGCCGGACGTGCAAAACTCTGTTATATGAAAAAAATGCATTTCATGTTATTAAACTCCCTTCGGTTCTAAGGTTCTTAAATGTGATTCTTCGTGATATTGAGGGTCGTCTGCCTTTGTTTCCCTCCAAGAGGTTCTTGCTGCGTAGGTTGAAATTAGAATTAAAAGAAATAAAGGAATGAAGGGGAGGATAAGAGAAGTAGTTTACAACCCTTCTTTACTTGACACATTCGGCGCCGGGTATACTAAACAATAGAGACATGAAATCCTTCCAAGGAGGTTTCGTGGAGCAATGCTCAGCTCTTAAAATTTTTCCCTGTAGTTGCCTTTGTTATCGAATTTTCAAAATGCTATTTCGAAACTGAAATTCCAACTTCTTGCCTAGCATAGTAACGTACAAATCTACCAACAAGTATAGCAGCAAACTGGAGGGTAGTGAAATGAAGCACCGAGCTTCCAAATGAACGCTGTTTCGAAATGAACCGCATGGAACAATCAAAATACTGTCGTCTGGGTATTCTTCACTTTCATTTCCCGTAACGCTGTTTATTAGATATAACTCTATTGATTAAACCAAACCCGAAAGTATTCAGAGTATTCGTGGCAGACAGAGCAGAAAAACCTTTATTTCTTTCGTTATAAGGACATCTATCCGTTTTTAAGCTCAATATTTTGTAAACACGCTCTTTTGGGGCCAAAGAACAAAATATCAAATGTGACCAAAATTCACTGAATACGATTTTGGGATATAACGCCTTGTACTTTGGGAGAGGTGATATTTTGATCAGCAGAAAAACTGACATTTACGTGAATATCTCCAAGAAGCTTTACTCTAGTTCGACAAGATTAAGTTTGAAGCAACAGTAAAACAAATGAAACGCTTATAGTTTTGGCGTATCACTTCCAGTTAAATAAAAAAAATCATGAAAGTAGCGCCCTTGTCGGGTTTTTCTGCTCTGCCTTCGTGGCATAAATGAGTATAAGACTGAAACGCATTAAACTGTCACAGACTTCGAAAGAGCTTTTGCTCTATGAAATAATATGTTATTTAGTGACTAGAATTTCATTTTCTTTTTCATATTTCATTTTTCCATGAGTGCAGGTATTTACTCTTTTGTAGTACAATATAAATAAAATTAGCCGTATTCGAAAACAAATACCAAAAGAAATAATTTCATTAATGCTCAATTCTATATAGACACACACACAGTCTCACGAGCGAAAAATTCTTAATGATACCTTTTGTTATATATTAGGTTCAGCATGATATCGTAAATTACCAAGACTAAGGTCTGTGTTATCTGCCGAAGCCCGTAGGCGGGTAACAGACTCCAAGTCTTGATAATTTACAATATTATGCAAAAACCGAATTCAATAATTGTTTTATTATACATTTTGGAAATTTAGGAAATTCTTGTCTTTAACGTTTACGATCTATTTTTTCTGAGGGCGCGTTCAACAATAGACCTCTTTACCTTCGTTGTTTGTTTACCCATTTCAGACCACGTGATATCACTCTTGGGAATTATAATTCTTTCTTATGTTGATAGGTTAACATTTTCATAATAAAAGAACAATTCCCAAGAGAATGTCACATGGTCTGAAATGGGCAATTTATATACGAAGGTAAAGAGGTCTAATGGACTTTGAACTGGACATGATAATGATAATGATAATTCGTGATAATGCAGATATCACGAATCTGATAGCTGTCGGCCAATCAGAATCGAGATAGTGAGTAAACGCATATTTATCCCACACCATAGAAAATACGGCCAATCAGAATGCAGGAAAGCCGTTGTATATTCGTCGGTATTCCACTCTTCCTTCCCATCATGCATTTGTATTTTCTATGGTGTGGGATAAAATATTTATACTATTTTGTAAAAATAGTCATTCCATATTAAACTGAAGATGGCATAACATATGCCGAAACATGTCTTTAAAAAGTTGTTTCGTGTTTTTTAAATTTTTACTAGTTCTATTGCTAACACGATCATTTGATTCATATTTCTTAATAATAGTATTCTACGTCGGAAGGGGTTGGCCTCATCAATAGTAAAAGTGAAGTAATAGTGGTCAGTGAATCGAAAAATCCAAATTAGAAGTCATGGCGCGGGTGTACAGCTGGTGTTTTTATTCGTGCCTAACTCAATCTAAACTAGCGCGCACCGAAATTACCACAAAAAAATATATATAGTGTAATATATGAGGTATTAATTGCACTACGTAAGATATAAGGCTTGTTTAATCTAGTCTTATATTCTTTTCATAATTGAAATTTCAGTTCAAATATCTCATCAAGTATTTCATCAGTTTCCAGTCAAGTCTTTTGAATAATTCATATCACGAATCGGCAACATTCACTTATTTTCCGTTCACATTTTTTCCCCGCTTTCGAGTTATTAAACTGTTTTTACCTAAAATTTTCTTTCGTTTATTTTCTCAAGTAAAAAATGGGAGAAAAAGATTATTACAGAATAATTACAGAAGAAATTTTTTACAGAGTTTTTCTTAGTCTTAAGATATTAATTTTTTAGATGCAATAAAACCATTCATAGTATTTACACAGCGTTGATTGGGAGTTGTTTTTTAATGCAAAACCTTTTTTTAGCATAAGTAAATTCATAATAAAATAATAAACTTTTGTTTACACATCGTGGGAAGTCTAGAATAAGATTTTGATGTAATAAGAATGATAATTTTAAGACTGGCATTTCATTTATTTTCTCCTAACATTCCTGTGTTAAGAACAGTAAATATGATCTAGGAACATTTATGTGATGTTTAATAAACGAGCAGACGTGGTTTTAGACCCGATAAAACACGATCTACGGGTTTATTGAACGACTTCAAACACCTTACATAATTACGTTCAAGATTTCACGATATGTTGATAAAAAGTGTAATAGAAATAAATGCAAAATTATAGTTTGATGAAAACTTTTATATCATGGGCATGCGCATTGCACAGAAAAGGCTTCCATAAGCGTAAGATATTACGTTCAGTTTAAGAGATGAGCGTTAGCTCGTTTCGAACTGGTAGGAAGTCAGTGATGGCTGTTGTGACATTGTTCTTTGTGAGACTTAAACATAAACTTGGGTGATACTTCATAAAGAGTCATCTTCATTAGTATTCTTTGAAATTAAAATTAAAATTTCACCTTCATTAGTGTTCTTTATATAAAGAATACCAATGAGGACTTTGCCGCGTCATACACGTGACTGATGCGAGGGTTTTGATAGGACCAAATACTCATTAATCATTCATGAGTGTTTGAAGAATTATTGATCTTCTTCGAGTAGGTGACGTATGTAACGAGAGGCATGATGGGGAATGTCCAATGCAAAATCCACTCCACTCTCTCCGTAAGATGGTCTCATCTGGTCACTCAAATGGCCATCTGGAAAATGGAACTCTCTTGAAATTTCCCGACGAAGTGTGCCTATGTACGTCCAGTATTCCATTTGTGAAGTATGGAGTATGCGCACGCAAGAGGATTCTGGGAGGGACTTGGATTGGACCATACGAAGGCAAACTAGTGCGACCAGAGGATATAAATAAGGATACAGATACACAATATATGTGGGAGGTATGTTTTCTTCAGACCTTTTCCTTTGAATACACGCATCAAGAGTTTCAAACTACTGGTCTTGGCGTATGTTCAAGGGATGAAAAAGTGAGCACTGATAGACCTCTTTAGCTTTGTATGCAAATTGCCCATTTCAGACCACGTGACATTCTCTTGGGAGTTGTACTTTTATGATGAACATGTTAAAATATTATCATACGAAAGGATCAACTCCCAAGAGTAACATCACGTGGTCTGAAATGGGTAAACAAGACGAAGCTAAAGAGGTCTATTGCAAGTGCCGCAAAGATGCTATGATTGGTTTGTCATGCTTTAAGTCAATATCCGGACCTTAAGCTTGGTAAATAACCTCCATAGAGCAGATTCCCTATAATTAGGAGAAGTTTGCGGCACAAACACGGTCAAGACATGGCAAGGCACCTCAAAATTATGGAAAATATCGCTCGGTCGTGGCCAGGCACGCTTACAGCACCGATCGTGCCGCGAGCTTTTTACAGTCATACGAAATCCATAGTTCTCTTTTTCTAGGTCCGACAAGCCGAAATATTTTGTCGAGTTACGGCATCAAAACAAATGTTGATTACTAAAAATTATATATGGTTTGGATGGATGTTATGCATCCTAGAAATACATTTGAAGAATCGGCGATAAAAGCTGGCATCTCCCTGAAGTCGAGAGGTTTATGATATTGCTTGTCGGACCTGCCATATTCATTTGGATAACTGTGGCGCCCTGATTAATTGGTGAAGCTTTTGAATCTGCTCTAAAAGCCTCCTTATTTATTCTTTGCCATTTGTAATGGAGTCAACATATTAATTCCATAGGTATTTCACGATGGTCAAGTCAGTCATTACCTAGATGGTAAGGAAGAAGCTAACTCAAGTTGGATGCGCTTTGTTCGATGCGCACGGCACAAGAAAGAACAAAACATGGTAGTTTTCCAGTATCATGGATGCGTCTATTATCGAACCATCCGTGACATCATGCCAGGACAGGAGCTTCTCGTTTGGTACGACGGCCGCTATTCACAATTTATGGGAGTTCCTGTTGCTTTGAGCGACTCCAGCAATAGAGGTAATAACCTACTCAATTTCACCATGATTGCGCAATTAATTAGAGCGAATTTCATTTGACTGTGAAAAGCCTGTGGCACGGTCGGTGCCATAACCGTGCCTTACCGCGACCGTGATGTTTTCTAGAATTTTGATGTGCCTTGCCGTCCCTTGACCGTGTCACGACCGTGTTCATGCCGCGAACTTTTCACGGTCATAGGAAATCTGCTCCCCCCATTCTTCAAGTCCAAAGGATGACTGCTACCGAATTCCTACAAAATGGAATTAACGGGCTCAGAATGGAAAGCATTGGTCGTGCGCGCCCCATAGCTCAAAACCACATATCCACTTGAGATCGGGGAGAGTTCGAACTGAGCAAGATTTGTTTTCAGTGATGCACATGGAAATTGCACGCAAAAAGTCTAAACGAAGTGCAGATAAAGGGAAGACTTTGAAGCGAGCGTAGCGTTGATGTTGATGTTCTTTTTTAATCCAATAGGAGTGCTACCCCCAAGAGATTTAGTAGCACAGAGATCACGTGATCGCGATACCCAATCAGAACCACCAGCAAAAAGACAAACAACAGAACATGTACACGCACAACGCGGTCGACCACCATTACGAAGGGCGGTAACCGTAGGAAACGAACATTCAAAAACAGAATCCAGAAATAATATCGTCAACACCGATGACAAAAAGGAAGATAAGAAAGTCATGAGCTATCGAGGGCGTGGTCAATACACATCTAAGGCTTCTCGAAATGGTGTTCGTAACGACCAACACGAAGACGACTTCACGTGGAGATGTAATTTATGTTTCAAAGCCTTCGCAGTACGCGAGCAACTGGAAGAGCATCATTGCAATGGCCTTGGAAATGCGAAGAATCTTGTTTGTCCGCACTGTAATCAGAGCTTTTCTCATCCATTAGAATTTAGGAATCACGTGGAAAGTCACGCAAATGAAAGACCTTTTCGTTGCGGTTACTGCACGCGCGCATTTGCAAATGCTACCCTATTGAACCAGCACGTACGAGTGCACATAGCTGAGAGCAACATAGCGAAACTTGGAGTACGAAACGTTACTGAAAGGAGTGCACACGAATTTAAGTTCTAGCGATACTATACTTCTTGTAAGTTGAATTTTGTCATTTGCGCACAGTATTCAAACTTCAAGTTCGTCTATTATGTAGTATTAGCTTCGTACGCGCCAGTGCAGAAAATTCAGGCATTTCGCTAAAGCTGGTGTTAAAGGGTCTTGGTGAAAGTTTTTGCTTCGTTATTTGTATATAATTAAGCAATATAAAACGCGTGCGCATGTTTCTGTACTGTGATATAAACACGGTGGGAGATGTAGAGCACGAGAAAAGGAAGTTTAGGAGCATGAGGCGTAGCTTTTCTCCTGCTCTACATCCCCTAGAGTGTATATAACTCGGTAAAGAGACATAAACGATCGTTTATATTGCTTTTATAAAATATTTTTCGCTGTTTTAGCGCGTGTCTCTGTCCTCTGATATAAACACGGTAGCCAGCCAATCAGTGCGCACGTTGTATCTCAAATATTTAACCATTATTCCACGAAATCGAGTCGTACATGAGCTCATAGCCGACGAGGTGTACGAGGCGATTGAGTGGAATAATTGTTTTATTATATCCACACCCACTGGATTGTGAGAAATATAGAATTTTATTTATTTTCAAGTTTAAAAAATGAAATAACGTCGGCGAAACGCTCCACCATTTTGTTTACTTCTCTACTCACGGGATATGACCTGATATCCTAGTAGTAGAGGAACCAATCAGAGCGCGCGATTGCTCAAATCCAGTGGATTTGGATTTAATTTTTTATAATGTACAATATATAGACGCAGAACCGAGTCTAAATCTACTTGCATCTTTAATTAAGGAACACAGCAATGATTTGCAAATTCAAAAAACACGAATATCAAAATTAGTACATTTCTACCTATCAATCCGCAAGGATGCTTGACTACGCTTAAGAATTACTATGGCCGTCACTATTTATTACATAATAAATTAATTTCAGTATTTAATATCAATATTGCTTTTTTACCCGATGTTATAATTAATCCTCTTGGATTCTAGTCAGCGACAGACGAAATGGGATTTGCCACAGTGAAGTGGACAGGAAAAAACACAAAATGCAAATGAAATGACGACACAGATATAGGCGCCTTCATATGCTTATTTTGTAATTTACAAGCAGCATATATAACGGGAGGATGAGCACTAATCACGTGGTAATACTGATTTGCCATATTGGATGGAGGCAAAAGTAACATAAAGCAAGGCTTTAGCAAGTGTTATAAATTGTGTTGTGGGCATGGGTTCATTACTTAGACTCGCATACGATAAGTAATTCAGTGTGTGATTTGAACGTTTTTCTTCGGGATCTCTGGTTTTCATCCCTCCGCAAAACTATTAACTCCATCGTAAATCATCTTACCATGCACATCCTGGTAAGTCACCTTACCATGCACATCCTGGTAAATCATCTTACCATGCACATCGGTAAATCATCTTACCATGCACATCGGTAAATCATCTTACCATGCACATCGGTAAATCATCTTACCATGCACATCCTGGTAAATCATCTTACCATGCACATCCTGGTAAATCATCTTACAATGCACATCCTGGTAAATCATCTTACAATGCACATCCTGGTAAATCATCTTACAATGCACATCCTGGTAAATCATCTTACAATGCACATCCTGGTAAAGTATTTTCTGTACATCCTCGGTGAACATCGCTGCAATTTTTCATGTCTATATCTTGGCAAATAAATTCTTTTTCATTCAAAAAGGTCTTCCGTGTATTAGGTAAAGATTAGTAATGCCCTGTTTCTCCGTGTTCTTTTCAGTATAATTTTGTTTGTCTGAGTCATGCACCTATTAAGCGGGCTATTTTTAGAACCGACGCGCAGCGCTATTACAATCTATTTTCATGACTCGGTCATTATTGGTATCGATTATTATCCCGAAATACACGAATTATTTTTGTCCAAAAATCCTAACGATTTCACGAAATAGAAAGTGCTTTTGGGATAGAGCTTTTGTATGAGATGTTTGACAACAAATCGCGAATTCCTCGAAGATATCTATGTCAAACTTGAGGACCTGTCAACTGAGGATTTCTAAGAATCGAAGGGTGGGCCATATCTCTTGGCAGATGGTCGGCAAACGATAAAACTCGGCCAAATATCCAGTTTCATTAAAATCAAAAGTAAATCATCTAAGCAGAAACAAACTATTGACTGTGTGTTTTTGCCTCTTTACGGTTATCTCGTAAAAACGAAACCAAGTAGACATCTTACCCATTGGAAGCATTGCCATGAACGGTTACCCCGAAAAAACAGAAAATATTTGAAGCTAAAATCGGATCAAACCGCACCAAGAACAACGGTAAAAAGTAGTTGTCTGAGTAACCAACAGATTGGGAGTCATCTCGGTAAGGTTTTCCACGAATTCTGCTATGACGCTTCTAATAATCTTCAAAACTGTTTTCGGTTGAGTACTCTCTTTACATTGAACAATGGACAACTCTTAAAAAGGTGACAGAAGTTTTCATTGTACAAAAACCCTAACAGGTCATTGAAAGACAAACAGCATGGAATACCATCTTGATGTCTTCATATGCTTTGTTCGTTAGTCGTGGGAACATTACAAAGAAGTTTGTTCAAAGCATTACAAAAACTGGATTCAAAGAAACATAGGAATAGTCTCGAAAACGGATGCAATGAATTCCATTTCCACTTGAAATGTTGTTTAACTTCTAAAGTGATTGACGGTTTTCTGATCATGTCGTGACTTTGCTTAGAAACAGATTCCAGACAACATAGTGAAAGATGTTATTCATCGTGGATGAAAAAGTAAACGATACTTATTCAATATTGCCTCACGACTCTGCGTTCGTGGACGAACGCAACGCTTCGACTGCTACTACTAGTCTAGGCGATGGTGTAGACTGGACGGTGACTTGGCAAGTATAAAGGCAGGTTACCATCCAGTCTACACCATCGCACTGATGAAGACTAGCAGTAGCAGCCGGAACGTCGCGTTCATTCACAAATGCAGAGTCGTAAGACAATTGAACAGGTATCGCTTAAAAATTTCCAGACATTAAAATTAGCAAAAGTGATGACGCCCATGCATCATACTATGCTATAATGAACGAACAAAAGAATACATCAAAACAGCGTCCATATCTACCTTCCAACCAAAAACACCTAGGGGCTGTTTATATGTAGGCGAGTTGTCCCTGCTAGCGAGGATAACTCTTTTGTTGTGTGTCCCCAAGGAAACAAAAGAGTTATCCTGGCTAGCAGGGACAACTCACCTTCATATAAACAGCCTCTTAGCCGCTTTATTTCCTTATTGTAGAGCTGCTTTCGACGACTGTTGTTAACTTCTTTTGTTTTGAATTCAAACTACCGTTTGTGTTAAGCTAATTTGCGCTCAAGGTGAGAGGGATTAGAAAGCACCCATTGTATACTGACCTATAAGGGGGATAGCCTCTCATTAAATATTTAGTAAAGCTAGCCCTCTCTCGCGAAACTAAAAAAAGAAAGAAAGAAAGAAAGAAAGAAAGAAAGAAAGAAAGAAAAGAAATTCAACTTATCTCAAATTCAACATAAAAAAAACGGAATGAAGGAAAAGGAGTGAAATTTGTTTTGCAAAATATAATGGTGTTATATTAAAGACCTTATAGATTAATCATTTGAAAGGATACTACAATTATTTTTTTCGAATTGTTTTTCAATCTCAATCAACAGCCCAAATGTCTATTAATTGGACCTGAACAGCATAAAAGAGGGATAATTTTCACATTTAATAACTATCAAAGAAAGTATTTGCCGCTCTTTTTGCACAAACGTGTTCAGCCACAGGGGACCTTGTGTTGCATAATTAAAACCCTAATTCTTACAATGGCGTGGACCGTTTTTGAAAGGGAAACTTTCCGTTTGATATAACGTCAAACTTTACAAATATGTCTTGTACAATCACGAGAATGTCTGGCGAAGCAGGCTATGGGTGTAGAAAGTGGAGCAGAGCTACAAATATGCTGTTTACCACATTCTATTTTGTGATATCCTGAATAGTTGGGCTTCTACACCCAACGTTATCACAGCCAAAAGCGGCAAGCGACAAGTCGGGAACAAAAACAAACTCTTAGTTTCGCATTAGCTGAGTTTTCGGGCACATATTTGAACTTGCAGGCTATTCTATATTGTAAAAAGACTAAAATGACAGCGTCTCCGAATAGATGAACCAATGAAAAAAATCACCCGAAGGCTTTGCAGTCGTGGCTTGTTGTTTTCGGCTACGACAGCGTTTTAATTAAAATAAGTGTATAAGTTATTTGGATGAGCATTTGCCTGGAGGGTTCCCCATATATGTTTCTACTTTTATTCTCAGTGATTGATAATTGTTGGATTGACGAAACCTAACCACTGTTATTGCTTCAAAACCGCACGGCACTTAGTGTAAGAAATCTAAACCTCGAAGAGAGTTGTGCGTGAGAGAGATATGAAAACCAGGTTTTAGAGAAAGAGTGATCCTTTAGCAGACACACAAAAACAAAATAGAATAACAAACCCGAAAAAGAATAGAAATAGTATTATGTCAGAGATGAGAGGCGAGTGCCCTACCGCTATACACTACCATCGACTCCCATCACCATAACCACCACTCAGGACCGTAGCTACGATGAGGCAAGCGAGGCATTTGCCTCGGTAAAATTTCAGATATTAGTATTATTATTATTAATTTTTCGGACCCCGAACCCCCTTCCCCCAGTTGCTCCCGCCTTCGGTGGTCGATAACCTCAGTAAACATTTCAGTCTCGCTACGGCCCTGCCACTGTCAGTATCAGCATCATCATAGTCGTTGTCATCATTATCATTGTCATCGTCATTATCATCATTAAAGTCTAATTGTTATTGTGGCAAAATGTACTTTTCAAGTACATACTGTACAGCACTAAAGACTCTTTGGTATCACATGTAAGATTTACGGCGGGTTTCGGAAAAAAGGGTACGCCGGTGTCATTTCGATATTACGATAAATTTCCGGTTCGAGCAGCAAATGGTACTTGTTACTTACGTTGTAACTCTTTTGAGAAGTTGGTCCTTCGGACGGAGTACTTTCTTTCTTTCTTCCTTTCTTTCTCTCTCCCAGTGGACAATGTATTTATTTTTTCCTCGGCACTTTTTTCTGAAACACAACCAAAATTTCATTTTAATTTCCAATCGACTTTCCACAGGGATTTCCTCAGTGCGATCAATATTAAACAGCCCTGTTCATGCGTGGCACATAAATTTTCCGTGATTCACAGCACAATAAAAAATCCACCGTACAATTGAACCACGACTCCTTTGCAGTGATAACTGAGTATCAGAAAAAGGTCGCGCGAGTCGTAGCGGATGAGAGATCAATAACTCTAACTCGACCCCTTAGGGTGTAACACGTGTCGTCTAAGTTATTCCAGCATCAGTTAGATATTGTAAACAAACCGTCCCTTCATTCACTGGTTAGAAATAGGTAAGACTTTTTTTCGAGCTGTACACACGAATTGTTAGAGGCGAACCCGAGTACCCACAAGACCAAACAAAATAAAGTACAACAACAAAACTATCATAGTTTCACGAATCGAAAAACTCCTATTTTTGTGGACAGAAAGCCACTCGCTCCGTCTTTAGAAACAAAATAATGGATTTTAGAAAGTCTGAAAAACAGCCTTATGGAAGCAGTCTCAAAATCTTACTTTAGTGTATAATGACGGAAATTTTATGCAATTGATGATCTAGCTATTTATAACATAGCTAAGATATAACGCGCGCTCTGATTGGCTGGCTACCCATGAAAAAGAAATGGATGGTTCATGATGATAGTGCACGCTCGCGCACTCTGACGTGAAACCCGTTTCAAGTTCTTTCAAGCCTCTTTTTTAGAGCAAAAAATTGTCTTTTAAGATACAAATTTTGATAAAAAGCATATTGTAGATCATTGTTCTACTGAAAATTTCCCGTGGGGAAACGTTTTTGATGTTTTTTCGAGAGCATTCTTAACAGCTTTTCTCTTCAAAAATTACTGAATGAATTTTCAAATTACAACGTTTTCTGCGCGCGCTAGGACACTGACAGAAGAAAATAAACCCTTTTCCGACGTGTAAAAGCTCTAGCTATGTTATAAAGGCAATGGTCAATGCTTAGCTGTACGTAAATCTAGTTCTGGATGCACTTGGATAGTTGGGAGAGCACTTTGGTAGCTAGAGTTGCTCTCGGCTCGCACGCCGCCTCGAGCAACTCTTACGCTACCATCGTGCTCTCCCAATTATCCAAGTGAATCCAGAACTAGATTTACGCACGCTAAACATTGACCATTCCTAAGCTTTTGGATCATGAATACTAGAGTTTTTTTATCTCAAACTTGTTCCGCTTCGTACAGTATATCATTCGGAAATGTCTCTCCTTTTTTCCAATCATTCAAGCCTTGCCCTTTATTCGCACGAAGGGCTAAGCGTTGTAATCGTACGAAGTCCGTGATATTTTCTAGAATTTTAACTTGCCTTGCCCTCGGCCTTGATCGTGTCACGACCGTGTTCTTACCGCGCGCTTTTCACAATCCTACGAAATCTCTTCTATCTCTGAAAGACCATCTTAGCGTACATTGAATAAATCAATTACAGTGTGTTTTGAAAATCAAATGTGTTCCTACTGAATTGTAAACATCATCTCTGTTGCATAGTGAAGCCTTTTGTATTCACTGGTGCAGCGAAATAATGAGGAATTCCATTCACCTCACCACGAGTCGTAGGGGTGTTAACAGGAGGTCATTACAATACTCAACTACCATTATTCTCTGAATTACGCTTTTTGTTTCGAAATTTGGTCATTTTGCTTCTGTTATGGACGGTCCTCAACAACCAAAACACCCAGCTTGAGTTCAATTTAAAAATTATTTAAGAACTGCCCCTCGCTGCATATTGTTTAAGTAAACACTGACCCTCACATGTCTTGATATAAATTTCCAATTAACAGTGCCGTAATTGAAGGTGGTAGTCTTTTCAAGAGTGTTTCTCAAGGTAATCATGATGATGGGGGTCTTAATTGTTTCAAACTCTCCCAGGCTCGACATATCTTTATTCTTCGCAGTGATGATGAGATTTCTTTTATTTCCGTAAACCCGATTTTTTGCCAAGTTTCAAGTGTCTCACAAATGCCAACTTCTACTCGGTTCGTACGTCGCGGGTGCTGTGACTCGAGAGAATTTGATTGAGCACATTTCGTGCGACTTTGAAAAGCTCGCGCATGATCGTTGCCATAAGCGTGCCTTGCCGTCATGATGGTTGCTAGAATTTCGACCTGCCTTGCCGTGCCTTGACCGTGTCACGACCGTGTTCGTGCCGCGAGCTTTTCACAGTCATACGAAATCTGCTCTGACTGTTTCAGTATTTGTAAACAAATCCGTAAATGACCGTTAATCCATGTGAAAATTGAAAAAACTAAGATTCTCGGAAACGATGACGTGCAGCGCCTGCTCTGTAAATGATACTAGCGTTTTCCATAGTTTTAGCGTTCTCGTTTGGACGTCGGGAAAAAATGATGCAGATACGCTACGTGTGGACGAGGGTTTTTGAATCCTGAGAAAAATATTTCAAAATGAAAATGGATATGTGTGGACGGGGCCTTAAATGAGGAGGAAATTTTAACTACAAAAAAAACCTGATGTGGTGATATTTTTTTACACCCTATCTTGATGCCGCTATCCTCATTTAGTTCAGTTTCATTCACGCTTTCAAGTACAGATTTACGATTTAAAGGCACACAGACGCTGATTTGTCACTAATAGTACCAAGCATCTCGGCAGTAGAAAATCTATTTTTTATTTGTGAACATGACAAACGCTCTACATACTCTGTATTTGCTATGGTCTGCGGATGTCTAATTTTTCTAACGCCTCCCACATGGACCAGAGCGTCAAAGAACTGGTAGTTCTTAGCCGAGAGAGAGAGTTCGGTTCGTACTGATCATAGCAAGGGGTTAATCTTCCATGGTCTAGGGGCCGACTAACCTCTCCCTTTAGGCTTCGACCGAGCTTCCTGATTAGTCATTATGGATAGCGGTGTTGGAGCCGAAATCTCCAGCTAACCCGTAAATGGTTTCGCCCTGCCATACCGAGTTTCATCATCACGTCTGGAAGTATAGTCCCAAATTAATCAAGTAATTTAAAAAAAGAAAGAAAAATCTGGAACTCCAGGATCCATATTTCGGGAAGCAAGAAATACAGTTGAATGAATGTTTCTATTATGAATTACGCGGACTATACACTGTAGCAATATGCAAGTTAACCAATGGCATTGCCGTCAGTGCTAAAGCCTGTACATCGGAAATCTCTAGTACTTATTACACGTATAGTCTCTATGAGTATATCCGTTATAGTACGTGATGAAACGCTTCTTGCTATTAGGCAGGTTTTGATGAGTGCATACTTTAAGAAGAAAACAAAGGAAATTGTAGAAAATTTATAAACACCGGAAGATATCATAACTGATATTATAACTAGTACAAGCCAGTAACGCTGACAACAACAACAATAACGAAAAAGTTTTTTCGCAATCACCAACATTCTAAAGAGTAATCTTTAAAAATTATGTTATGTTATTATAATGCTGTTATTTTATTTTAAAATACTCAAGAAATAATTACCTAGGGGGAAAACGATATTTAATTTAGTGTTCATTACGCCAGCTAATGTTAGTAAATTTAATGTTACTAAGATAAAAACTTGGTCAGCTGCTTTAAAGAAGAAAAGAATACTGAAAGAGTAAATATATTTTCATGAAGAGTTTCATTTTTTATCTTCTTATTGTTGTTAATATGAATATATTTAAACTTTAAACTTAGCCGAGCTCAACAAATGTTTTAGTAAGTCAACCATTACACTTCACAGTCTCTCTCTCTCTCTCTCTCACTCCAGCAGCACGACCAACAACGGCCAGCAACAAATAAAGATGTACATGGAAAGCTACTACCGCAAACTTAAATAGCGCAATATTAGGGACCAGGAGGGACCGGTCATTATTAATGGCCGGGGGGGGGTAGAAGGATTTGGGGGGTAGGGTCACAAGGTTTTACTACGAGCGTGACGGGGGATCAGGAGAAAAAAAAAAAAACGACAGACAGTAAGGGGGATGGATCACATACATTTGTCCGTAAACTTGTTAAAAAATGAGGGGGGTTACTCAAGTCCCATAGTGCCTCAGTTGGATCCTGAGATAACTTTTACGGTGTCACATCAAAAACCCTCCGACCCTCCCCCCCCCAGTTTCCACTTGGTAGAAGACTTGGAAGAGGCTTGTATCCAGTCTTTTGCTGTAAAAATAAAAAAAGTATAGAAAAGAAAAGAAAAAAAAAGAAAGAAAGAAAGACAGACAGAAAGAAAGAAAAACAAAATCGGCCGTAGTGTCTTAAACTAATAAAAATCAAAGGGCTGGGAAATTCTTTCCAAAAACTTTTAAAAATCAATCTGCCCTAAAATTGGAAGGAACAGGAGAGACCGGGTTAAAAAAAGTGGCTTCGATACGTTTGGAAATGGCTATCTCCAAATTAATGCTTATCAAAGTCATCAAAGAAATGTATACGGCTTGCATTGGCATCGTCCTCTCAACCATAAATATTTTAGTAATTTTTCAAATATTCATATATCCTGTACTTACGCTTACTCTCCTGTACTTACGCTTAATCATTAGTGGAGAAAATACTGTCATTAGAATACAGTCAAAAACAAAAACTAATAATGCCCAAGTTGTCTTGTAAATCATCAATCTAAACTTCCTCCGCACTTTGAAAACTTTAAATACAATCAGTTTAAAGATTAAAAACTGAGGGGCCAAATAAATTACGGTTTCCTGAGGAAGTCGTACGCTGCCACCATTGTTGCTTACTCAATTTTTCCAATTTCAATGAATCTAGTAGAGGTCTGAAAAAGAATTGGCGACTAAATTAATTCAATCTTTCCCTATTATTTTTTCAGTTACATTGGCATGCATATCTCTTTTTTCCGAGTGTGATGTTTAGAATTCCTGGCAAAAGCCACAACTTTTCAATAAATAATTAAAAAGGCCATAATGACTATAAACTTACTGAGCTTGATCTCAATAGTACTTATGGTTAGCGCTATAATTTATGGCACTTTCTTCAAACAGATGCACGTTATTTGAATAGTTTGTTTCTATACTTATTTATGTGAAAGTAGAGCTACTGAAGAATCAGAAAGAAAAAAAATTATCACTAAATTTCGCATCAAAGATATTTCTTATAGAATGGTCTTTCGGTTAAGAAAAGTCTTAAAATTATTTTCAATAAATATGTTTTTCGAATCATCTCTGCATTAAAGGGTCTACTAATGAAGACGGTAAATGGGAAGCTAGTGTGGGAGTAAATACTAGCGTAATGACAGTGGAGAACAATAGGAATACAGCGTTGTATTTGAACGTTCAGTGCAGGATGTCAATTACATTTCATTCATGTTAAAATAACTTGTAAATATAAACGCTATTTAATCCCTGAATCATGAACGTTGTTGTTTGTATATCTAACCACAGCTAAGTCGAAGATTATTTAGTAGAAAAAGTTGTTTTTTTGTCGATGGTTTATCAGTCAGGTTTTTGTACATGGTCACTGACTAAAGTCATTATGAATGACGAAAGATTATCAAAACTTCATATACTAATATTTCTTGAAAAGCAGTATCATTATTTCTGATTTGGAACCAGGTTTGCAAGAAGAAAATCAGGCATAATTTCTCTATTCTTCCCGTAGAAATACCCAGAAACTAGAGATCAATTTCGTTTTTGACTTGTGGCGGCCATCTTGAATGGCGTTCGGACTGTAATGGAAAGGGGAATAGGGAAAAAAAAAAAAAAAAAAGAAAAAGCCGGAAGGAGAAGAAAAGAAAAAAAAAAAAAAAAAAAAAAAAAAAAAAAAAAAAAAAGAAAGAAGGGAAGAAAGAACCCGGGCTTGAGATAGCCCCCCCCCCCCCATTTTTTGCCCATAGACAAGGACTTCAACTTTGGAAGAAATGTGTAAAAATTAAATAAATCTTGGTTAAAAAAACGTGTAAAAATTAAAAAGAAACTAGAGAATTCGGAGTTAGGCATAATATTGTTATCAGAAAATGTAGGTTTTAGGATTTTAGCCCCGCCCCCTCCTAAAATTACACTCCCACGTCATTGGATTTGTAAACGGCAAAAGGGAAGGAGAGCCGCAAACAAAATGACTGGGAAGTGCAGTAAATGTGTATGGGTGATAATTTCAATTCAGTTGATGGGCGAATGCTGCACTGTCATACAGTTTGTGCGTGTGTGAGAGAGATTGTATATTAGTGCAGTGGTTGACTTACTAAAACATTTGTTGAGCTGAGCCAAGTTAAAGTTTAAAATTTTATAATCCCATCTGTTGCTTTAGTAATTCTTTTTCAAAAATTAAAGAGTAAAAACACTTCCAGCCTACGTAGTTTCTAAGTGCCAGTGGCGGGATAAAGCGATACAATGACCAAGCAGTTGGGTTTCTATAACTGCCATTTGTAAATAACGAACACATAAAGAATGAGCATTCTAAGAGTATATGTATGGTCGAGAATTCCCTCAGGCGATTTCAGTGACGAAATTGGTTAGGAAATTGTCAGCTATATCAGGAAGAAACTAGGGTAGATCGACGACCGGACAGTATACCATATATATTTTGATTTTCAGTATTCACTTAATTTTGTTCAAGTTTATTTCTCATTAAGACAGTGATTATTCAAGGTACTTATCGTTTTTAGTGAATTCTTTTTGAGAAAGTTCATGAACATGTGAAATAGGAGGGCAATGTTGCTTTTTATACAAGGAAAAAAAGCGAATCTATGCATTGATGAGCAAACGTCTTATTTCTAGCGAAAAAATAACGGAATCTATTATTAATTGGAAAGAAAATATCAATTCAGAATTTGGCAGTTGTATCTCCATTCATTAATTAACACAAGCCATAGCAAGTTGGCAAAAGAAAAGCTGAAACTTAAACAACTGATGAATGAAAAGTAGTTTACGAGCTGTCCGCAGGCGGTTATGGATACTGAATAAAACTACGAAAAACTTGCCTTCCAATAAAGAGTTTATGAAGTTCTTAATAAATCTAGGAATTAAAAAACGTGAGTTAATGAAAGTTGTCGCTACACATTGTTCGCACGTCAGACTGGTTAACACTTTTTTAAAATGAGCTCGACGCTGATTGGTTCACATTTGCGTCGAAAACACCTGAAATGGCGCAGCAATTACGGTATACCTGGGGCGCGGAAATTGTTCAACGCGAGCTCCATTTTCCCGCCATTACTGGACGCGTTTACCACATGCTGTCTGATATTTTCAATAAAGAAGAAAAGGTACACAAAAGCAGGTGCTCAACTTCACATGAGGATGGAAATCAATTTATCTTTGTCAGATTTAGACTGATAATTCGACAGTTTAATCTCAAACCACGCGACTGAATCCTAATCGTCTTGCTTACATTCTAATTACTAAATGGGATCCACCAGCCATCGGTGCCTCCGCAGTTGCTAAACGATTAGGTGTTAATTTGAATAACACTGCAATTATAAAAGAAAAACAACTTAACTGGTGTCTGTTTGTTTCGAAGGGTTATTTTGCTTTTTTTTAGCTTCATATTTAGAAGTCTCTTACTGTTATAATGGCCGTTAGTGTTTTATTACAACCCGCGCCTCTAACATCTTCTATTCTTTACAAAACCTTAACCATTTACCTTCTACACATACGCGCACAATAACTTTGAATAAGAAGAACATACCATTGTCTAAGACATGAAAGCTCTTTATTAACAAGTGTTCGTTTCGACAGTTATAATTCTTCGACTACAGCTTATCCTACATATTCGAATTCTTCAAATATCTGTATATTATGTAAACCTTACTTGAACACACAAATAACTGTATGCTTAGAAAAGCCAACTACCAGATATCATTAAAACATTTTAATTGCTTTCATTTTTAAGTTTTTGTAGTACTCTAATTCCAAACCTTCTGTGAATACATGTATCATATTCCTAGTAATCACAAAGAAAAATCTGCCTTCCTTTTTCGGTATAATAAATCTTTGCCGAAAGTATTTCCAAACGGAAGGCTTAAATAACTTTAAACAAATATCTACACAGTTTTGCTAAATCCAAAACACTTTACAGTATATCTAACACAATGCATAAGCTTTTAAATCTAACTCTTGGCTCATCATTATATGGTTTAGTTAGTAAATCTTAACTTCTTATTATAGTATCCATTTGCTCACAGCCGTGGGCATCTTGTGATAAACTACTCTAGACTTCCTCTTCTCAAGTACCAGCTACTTTTTCAAGTCAAAAATTAATAACACTGCTATTGCTATTATTTTTTCCGGCCGTTATATCGGAAGTTATCCAGTTTGACGTATATTTAAGCATATATATTTAAAGTTTTCTATGAGCGGGTAAGTTTTATAAGCAAAAGGTTTTCGGTTTTGTTCTTTTAATGGTTCACTTCTTTATTTCTTCACTTTCATGGTGAACGTTCGCAATGTGAAACTTCAGGTCGCAGCGACGGGTAAAACTCACTTTACAGAACCTGCAGCGGTAGGGTGAATTATCAGTATGCACATGCATGTGGAATTTCAAGTTCGAGAGTTTGTTGAAGGCTTTTTCACAAAGGCGACACTTATATGGCTTCTCCCCGGTATGAATCAAGATGTGATTTTTCAAATTGCCTTTTTGATGGAATCCCTTGCCACAAGTCTCACAGATGTACTCTTTCGACTCGCTGTGCGTACGGATATGGGTTTTTAATGTGGATGATCGATTGAACGCCTTGTCGCAAAGATGACATTTGTGAGGTCGTTCGGAAGTATGAATGATTTTGTGTCTACAAAGGGTGCTTGACAGTCGAAATCCCTTGCCACAGATTCCGCAAACGAAGGGCTTTGATCCAGTGTGTGAAGGCATTCTCATATGAATGGCGAGAGTGTACTTTGTCTTGAAGGTTTTCCCACACTGTTTGCACGCCAAAGGCTCTTCTTTATACACCACATCGTCAAGACTCAAGGCCGTGAATAGATCCTCTGTCTTCCTAGCAAAATCCATTTTACTTTCGGATTTGCCATCTGGGTCTTGCTTTGGGAAAACTTGGTAAACTGCATCCTCTTGTTTTGAAATGACCGGATAACTCCGATAATTTCCATCTGTGGAATCTTGGAAGGAGTTCTGGAAGAATGAAGAACGATCACGATAAATGGGCACTGGATAAGGATAACGCATCTCTTGCAAAGCAGTACGGAAGAGAAAGTCGCGGTTCAATTCCCTTTGGTACGCCTCGAAAGCACTTGGATATGGGCGCGAGGGTGGAAAGGACCGTTGTTCATGATATGGCACTGGAGTCGGGAAAATCAACTGTTGCTTGATTTCTGTCAGCGATGTGCTTTTGGCTGTAAAAGAAAGAAAAGTCATAATTAACGGTTGCTATTAATTTTCAAAACAGAAAAGTAATGAGCAAAATTAGAATCATGATTTATGGGGCGTTGATTTTCACGAGTTTGAGATTGTATTAAAAAAAAAAAAAACAAATACCGACATATATTCCAAAGCAAACTTTCTCACAAATTCATATTCTGAATCCAGCCATTCATGCCTTTTTTCTTCTTTGTGTAACGAACACGCGAATTGGAGCAGGTAGTTTTCTTGTTGTAGACCTCTTTTTCCGCTTTTAGTCTTCGAGTTTTGTCAATGTACCATGATATTTTTTTGTAAAGACAAGATAAAGAGTTAGAAGTAAAATATTTCTGTTGCTTACCTTTTTTAACTAACTCCCTCGTGTCCGTTTCTTTAATTTCTGAGCCGTTATGAGAACGTCGTTTTAACAGAAAAGACTTGGGCATTTTGTACGGCTGCTCTAGGTAGGAATATACACAAATTAGCGTTATCTGGAGATTGTGGGAATTGTGTTGGCCCAGTTGGTGACTTTGTACGGTGTTCGATTCTGCCTGTTTGACGAACTGCTCAATGGTAAGGGTATACGTCGTTACACCTCTTACCTTGTCGTACTTGACTGTGCTTTGCCTTAGCGAAATGTCTCTTAGATTGCAGAATAGAGCTCACTTAACTCACACGTGCATCACAACTCAACTGTGTTGTTTGTACTAAATACACGCGTCTTGGTATTGTAGTTGACTCAAGTGCGGTGGGGTTTCGGGGCCAATAGCCATTCAACCCGCACAAATAACAAGTGTCGATAGTATTGTTTAGCAATCGAACGCATGAGTGGTTAACAATAGGTATTGTCTATTACACCTGTAAGATAATAATAGTAGGTAATTGGGGCTCACTACACTTATATGTGCTTTTTGACTTTTCGAAAGGAAAAGAATTTCGACTAACCAGGGAGGTGTAAAAGATTGAGCTCAAATTCGACTGTCACTTAAAGAGCTATCGCTGAAAAGTCACCATGGGTTTATTTGTGTGACACTCTCTTTTGTCAATCGTAACTTTACAGACACATCTGGTTGTTAAAGAAGCTTGGTTAAGACCAGCTGTCACTTGCTTCTGTTTTGATTTGGAGTGTTAACCTTAATCATCTTGGCCTAAATGCTTCAAATTGTCAATGAACTATACCAATAAGCGCCTAATACACACATGAGAAGCTTGGGGATATTAAAGCATTATTGTCTGGATAAGTATCTATGGCTCAAAATTAATACTGGCATTTTCAGCCTTGCTAAAATAAGCTCTATTTGTACAATGCTTCAATTAACGGCTTAAATTTTAATGTAAACGGTTGAATATTAACGTTGGAGGAAAGTCCTGTGGTCATGATAGTAATTTCAGTCAATTTGTACCAACTGGTTAAACCCTCAAAACATAATCAAATGCCAATTACTATTAATCAGCCTATAACGCCTACGCTGAAACGTAATGAAAGACCTTAGGATAACTGCAAACGAAACACGAAACTGGCTTAAAGATATTGTTAGTATATAACTGTTTTCTTACTTTGAAATAGAGCTTTATTCAGCCTATTTGTTTTATTGAAGGCATTGTTTGCCGTTGATTACGGCTCAGTTTGCCACCGTACCACAGGGTGGACCACAAGTCTGCTACCGACAAAGCAAACCAAGGATTCTGTACTTATCAATACTTGATGCGTTGTTACTTGTGCATCTTAGTATCCTTGTTTGTATCCAACAGGTATCGCATGTGCTAATGCTTAGGTTGGACCCGCAGCGGAGCTAGTTCAATGGCTATCTTCGATTAAAAAGTAGATACACAAATGGACGAAAAATGACCGAAAAATGACCAAAAAATATGGCGGGAAGGGCGTTGCGTCTTTTAGAATCGCAAAATATCTCAATTTGTTTACATGTCCGTTCACTGATGAAGCGCAGGTTAATGTATTATATTACGTGTTCCTAAGTCATCCCAATAAATAAAACCAAATCCTTGGGAGACCCAAAGTGGTTAAGGATTTGGTTATCAATTTTAAGTTTATCTGAGAAAACAGAAAAAAAACCTGCCGTTTCCCGTAGAGCTATTCCACTGAGCCTAGTTGGAAGTCACGTTCTGTAACATTTGTTTTTTCCGAGCTAAAAACAAAGATATATTTCAAAATCATTCGTAAAAGAAAATTAACCGCCTTAGGCAAAGTTTCGAAGCCTTGGCCTTCTGTGAATTTGATAATGATACCGCTTAAAAGTATACCTATCAGAAAAGTGTATTATAATTATAAAGACAAAACGGTGTTTCTGAGAAACGTAAATCGACTTCCCAACGTTAGAATGACGTACGTAAGCAAATCCTAAACAAAGGCCTTCGTTACTTAAGCAAGCCCTCTTGTTTTCCTCTTTACTAGTCGTTCTTAATAACCGTCTGCTATTCCGAAACAATGCTAAAGCTAAGAATAGGACGCATGTAGACTTTAAGAGTTCTGGAAACAACAGATCGCTAGATTGTTTTAGGAAATTTTTGTAAAATTTTCACGAACAAACTTTTCGATTTTTGTTGCTATTGTTGTTGTAATTGCAGTCAGTCTAGTCTATTTTATTTAAAAGAGAGGAAAGACGTGGGCGGAGAAGCTGTTATTTGGAGAATCTGCCAATCCAAATTGGGGGAATACTTGAAGGGTCCTTTTCATATTTTATACAATTGCTTCGTGGGAATCAACCGTTAACGTACTTCCAATTCCAGAGACAATGAATATTAATTTATCTAAAGAGTAAGGAACAGTCTGCTATAAGAAAGAAAAAAACTGGAACAAGCCGAATAAAAAAATGTGATAAGATATTTTAGATGGAATGGTCAGAATGGGAAATAATTAAGAAATTATAGTATCGGACAAGAAGAGAAAAAATACTATTTAGGAGAAGGACTAGAGACTCTTATTCTTGTCAGCTGTTTTAGCATTACTATTCTTTTTTTAGCGGTTTGACTTGTTTTTCTTTGGACTGAATTTGTGAAGTTTGATCAAAAACGTTATCATAATGACACCTTTGTTTGTCGCAGATTACCACAATAGCTTCCTTCCTTAGACCGATTTCATCAATTTTTTTTCTTTCTTTCTTTCTACGATTTATATATCAAAAAAATCACCGAGCTTTTTCGATCGCCAATCGCAAATAATTTGACCTAAAATTCATCTGAATATTTTGTTTCTACAATCCCAGTCTTCTTTAAACAGATTATTTTCTCTTCGTAGATTTTATGTCATAAGATCTAGAGCAGAGGTAGACGAGCCGATCGAACCGAAGTGGTATGAAGTGATACGTCATAGAAAATAGATAATAGTTTGAGGAAGAGGTGGATTAACGGATAGATCATATTGATTATAACGAAAATTAGTATTCACCAAACTGTGGGCTATCACAAATCCTGCATTCCGATTGGCTACTCTACTTGGGGGCTATTCGTGATAGCCCATGGTTGAGAAAAGCGCCGGTTTTGAAAAGAAAAAGAATGGCGGCTGAATCGCGATTTCCAGATGTTTATTATAAGTTTGACCTACAAGTTGGTGGACACTAAAACAATTAGACCTCTCGCCCCCATGGGCCACGAGTCAAATAGCCCACGAGGCCTACGGCCTCGTGGGCTATTGACTCGTAACCCATTCGGCTACGGGTCTAATTGTTAACTAGACCAATAACAATACTACTACAACTGCTACTATTTTTACTGTAAAATGATGATGATAAGACGATGGTGATTGGGATGTTGATGGTAACGGTGATGATAACATAATTAAAATACGATAAATGTGACAATGACAGCTGTTAATACTTTTCAATAGCACATTTCGGGGTTAATGAAAAACAGTGTTGGTCACCCTGTGGATGAGCATGGGAGCGAGACAATGTCGGGCAACTTCGGTTTCTCGCGGATAGGCATTTGTGGTATACAGCAGCCAGTTATTTGGTGAGAAACTTGCCACTTGTAGTTGATGATTAATCGGGGGGGGTTTAAATGTAGTGTGAGAGAAGCTGGCCCAGCCTCAACATGTCACATAGCCGTCTTTGTATACACCAAATTGAAAAAACGTTGTCGGGTTCAAAAGGTTAAATCATCGAAGGTAAGACCGACGAGGATTCTGGGTAAATAGTTCGTAAGGGCCATAATATGCATTGTGAATTGCTATGATTCTTGAAAATTGCTTTCTTCGAGAATTCAAAGCAATGCTCGAGAGTTGCAACAATATCCTATGCATATAATAGTAAATATGGGCCTTATTGAGTGCTTACCCATTACCCCTTTCGGTCTTACCTTCGATGATTTAACCTTTTTGAACCCGACAACGTTTTTTCAATTTGGTGTATACTATTTCAAAAAAGGTTGTCACCGCCAAAGACGATAGGCGATAGGTCATTTCAAGATCCAAGAATAGCTGAAATCACTTGTTTTTCTGTTTTTTATTCTCGTCGAGGTTAGTGTTGAGATATCCAGTGTTGTTTATACAACCTTTTTTGAAATAGGAGTATACGTAGAGCAACCAAAATAACTCAAAAAAGGCTAGACTGCAAAACAGTCTCTACGCGAATTATCCGTGGAGACGTGACGAAGTCCTGGCCGAGAAGGATTGAGGAGAGGGGAGAAAACCGAGCGGAGAATGAGGCGAGAAGGGGAGCTCGGTTTTCTCCTCTCTCCTCAATCCTTCTTGGCCAGGACTTCGTCACGTCTCCACGGATAATTCGCGAAAAAGTAGAGACTGTTTTGCAGTCTAAAAAGGCTATCAAGAAACCGAAGTTGCCCGTAATTACCTCGGTCGCATGCTTGCTCATCCACAGGTTGGATGGAAGATTACTTTAAAGTAATCATTTGGCCTAAGGGTTGGAGAAACATGACCGAAACAATGAGAGCTGAAACTAACGTACATTTTAAGGTAGCTCGAAGTAGTTTTCTTCACCACAGGTTGATCGTTTGACTTAATCGATTAAGTAAAAACTTTCTCGATTAATTCGAAACCTCAACAAGTTCGCTTAATCGCATCAAAGTTTTATTTCCCACAAGTTTCCTAGAAACGGCGGTTGCCATAGCAGGTCAGACTATTGGCCTTTACATGTTTTACAATGCAGTTTTTCTCAAAATCTAATCGGACATACACTCTAATAGTATTCAAACTTTCAAATTTTGTTGTATTTAAGTGATATTACATGTAGACAGAATTTGAAAAAAATCTATAAGGACGGTTTTTCATTTCTCACAAGATTTTGATGATTGCCCTTTGATATTTTCAAAATAAATAACCGATTTCTTCCTTCTTTTCAATGTCTTTCATGTTTACAGTGTCTAACAACAAGAAAAAAATCGCTGAAAAATTAGCTAGCTGGAACGCGCAGTCCTTGTCTACCCGGGTATATTTCTTTGTTAAGCATCGGTCTGTTGTTTGAAAGTTCAGGCATGGGATAAATACCCTGCCGGTCGCGCGGGACTTTAATTACCTGCTTTGGTTCTCAAAACATCTGCACATGGTTAGATCAATGGGACACGTATATCAGAAGGAAGGAGCCATACCCGTTGGCTTTATAGACATCTTAAAAGACAAACAAACAAACATACAACAACAACAACAAAAAGAAAACGAACAAACAAAGGAGAAAAAATTAACTAGATTTGATAACTCACGCCATATAAAAACTCTTTCAAGCTTGTAGCTTTGAACTTTTGCTGCGACAAGCAGAAATACAAACCAAGAAAAGTTGGTTTTAACTTTCAACTTTATTCATAATTCTATTATTGATCTCATGTAGTCTTTTGTTAGCAAATAAAACATAATAATAATAAGTAGAAAAACTGATGGATGATCATTATAAGCTACTGCTGACAGTTGTCAAAGACAAGCAAAGTAAATAGAGAAAATAGACTCAACACAATTGCTTAATACATATGGTTCTATCTTATCGGACTAAGTATAATTAAAGACAAAATGGCCCATATCTAGAACAAAGGAAAGCCGAGCAGTTCTTTCAGTCTAACTGTCTCGATTTCGGTCAAGCTGTTTAGATGTATGTAAACAGAAAAAAAAAGGTTATTTTCTATTTGCATTCAAAATTTTGATAATGGAAATACAAAGAGGGTTTCTTATGACCAAAAAAATTAAAAAGCAAACTATAACAAAAAAAGAGTGTTATTTGCCATTTTCATTTGAAATTTCAGTAACTGAATTTGTTATGAATTAGCTGGGGAGGGGGGAGGGGAGGGTCGGAGATTTAAAATTTAGAGCTGCAAATGCCGTGACTCCGTCTCATAAACGGGAATAAAATATCAGGACCCTCCGTGTGGGTCTGGACTACATTTTCATGCCCTCTTTTCTCCCCGTCTCCCCCTCTTTTTTTCTTTTTTTTTAAGGCATTTAATACTTAATCTGATCCTGACTCAGCATAGACGCATCAAGAGTTTCAAACTACGTATGCTCACGTGATGAAAAAGTGGGATCAAGTGTCGTAAAATATGCTGTGATTTGAATTTAGCTTGATGGTATGTGAACTTGGATATTTGATGAAAATCTCGCTGGATGAGCTAAATACTAATCAAATGCAGCAATCTTTAAGAACTCACAGTTTCACTTTTTCGCCCCTTGAGCATGCGCTTAGAGCAGTAGCGTGGAACTCTTGATGCATGTATAATAGACCTAATCCATTGGGCGTATTTCTTTTGCCATTTCAGACCACGTGTCATTCCCTTGGGTATTGCTTCTTTGTTTCTCGGTAGCGCTTGAGAAGATACGTTAATATAATTGAGCCTCAAACAAAGAAACTTAATCCCAAGAGAATGACACGTGGTCTGAAATGGGTAAACACAAATACGCCCAATGGATTAGGTCCATTTTATGTGACCCTCCCTCTTCCTTTTGTCTGTTTTTAGATGATCCATAATTAGCATACCTGCCTATTTCAAAATAGCTATCGGAGCCATAGGCGATAGGTCATTATAATACCAAATGGACTGTGGATCTTTTCCATCTGTGTCTTGAATATGGACGACGCGACACTCGATGATGCCAGCTCAAGTGAGCGAAGATCTTAGATGGACCTATTGTCTATCGCCAATCGCCTTTGGTTATAAACCTATTTACTGGTTAAATTTGTACCTTTTGCCACTAATAAATAAATAAATAAATACAAAATCTTTTGTATATTTCACCTATATTTACATTTTTATACTTGTAGTTTTTGCATCTCATTAGACTGATATGCTAGCAGGGATCCTCTCGACTCTGATGAAGTTATACACCCGCAATGCATCACGGAATTGACCTTTTTCGAATTCGCCGAATACCGCTGTGTTTATTGATTACAGACTCATTTCTACCGGGTTAGCCTCATTTCAGCGTTAAAATATGCATTAAAAAAAAACAAAGATAGATCGAAGAATGCAGGACTTTAACAATACAAACACTTTGAAATTCCACGGATCTTCACTGAAACGCGTGAATATTCTACACAACACGATGTACGATCTGTACGATCCAAAGAATGTTTGATGTATAATATGATGCAAGAAAAAATACAAGTTCGGAATAGAAAAAATTCAGTGAGGTACGGTTACTTTGCTGCTCAGACTAACTTAAGGTAATTCTGGAGTTTTGCACTGCGCACCACTACTGCGCATAATATTGATAGGTCACTTTTCTCTCCTTTACGTCAGATGTGAAATGGAGTAAAAGTAAAATTGTTTTTGACTAAGCATGTTTTAGCCTCTATCTTGAAACTCGCCCTAGTCCTTCCTCGGCCATCATCTGTTTTGAGCTCGAATTCGTAGTTTAGCGAGCAGTAGCCCAAAAACGAACAGGGCGACCTATCTTTTTTATTGATTTAAATCAATGACAACAAAGTTGGCTATCACTAAATCTTAGCAAAAATCTATGTTCAGATTTGGAGATATTCTCAAAAAGATCCTTTAGAAAATTTGTCTTGATGTGATACTAGGATACGCACGGATACTAAAATATTCGTATTTCTTGCTATATCCTTTGGAAGATTTTCATGTTTCGAATAATCCTCTCGTACGCCACCCAAAATGACGTAAATCTACGGCGTTTAGAGTACAAACGAACACGGCGAACCCCCTTTTTTATTACGTTTTTGAAATAAACGAGGTTTGATTGATAACTACACCAAGTTTCATGGAAATTCTATGTTGGGTTTTACTGGAACCACTCAAGAGCTCACATGAAGCAATTTGAAAGACGCAAAGAAAGGTATAAAAATAAGCGAATAAAATAAATCTCTACTCATTTATTATTGCTTCTGTTAGCCGCTACACATATCTCGAATGATCGTCCGCCATATTTTTTTTTATTGCTGTATGAAGAGTCTGGAAACTAGTAAAAAGAATTTGGGTTTGGGGTAAAATTCAATTACCTAAGAAAGTCAATGTGTTAATGACAAGCTAAATTAAAAAGAGTGTGTCTTAAGATTACGCTTAAAAGTGGCCAAATTAGCACTGCTCTTAATGTTCAGTGGAAGCTCATTCCACAATCAAGGTGCGCAAACTGAAAATGATCTAAATCCGTAATTTTTGTGTTTATATTTTGGCTGTTCTAATAAAAGCTTATCGCCTGAACGTAAATTGCGCGTAGGAATATACGGTTTTAATATCTCCTTATGATAAAAGGGCGCAACATCGTTAATAATCCTATACGTTAGAAGTAAAACCTTAAAAATGATACGTTGCTCAACAGGGACCTAGGGTAAATCACACCATATAGCTGTAATATGCTCTGCCTTACGTGTGAGCGTTTTTACAAAATCAACCAATCATTACATATAGCAGTTACCTTCAGGCAAGTTATATATTGTGAAAATTTTAAAGAACAAAGCGTAACTCTAGCGCAAGCAGATTTGAAAAAAGAGAAAGAAGAAACGTGCGCTAGGCCTTACTCTTTTCCTCTCCCCGTTCCCCCGTCTTAAAACCGCGCCCATTCTCCGCGCATCCTATAACTTAAAGGATAGTCCTTTCCCAAGATATGATTGAGTCCAGTACTAGCCAAAGCCTCGATTCATTACCGTAGCAGTTTCTTCGTGGTGTTATTGTGTAAATTATATACATTGTTTAATCAACGACTCTTCTTTGCTTTATTGTTAATCATCCCGAAGTTCATTGTATCAGATTATCACATAGCTCAGTACACGATGGTACGTACTGAAATCAAGTCTTTGGCTAGTATTGGACTAACTCAACTATATCTTGGGAAAGGACTATTGCATGTCCGAAGAGTCTATAGACCCTGACTATCTATGGACCTATTGTCTATCGCCAATCGCCTTTGGTTATAAACCTATTTACTGGTTAAATTTGTACTTTTTGCCACTAATAAATAAATAAATAAACAAACAAACAAACAAACAAATAAATAAATAAATAATAAAAATTCTTTTATACATTTTACCTACATTTTCATTTTTATACTTATAGTTTTTGCATCTCATTAGACTGATATGTTAGCAGGGACCTTCTCGACTCAATGCATCACGGAATTGACCTTTTTCGAATTCGCCGAATACTGCTGTGTTTCTTGATTACAGACTCATTTCTACAGGGTTAGCCTCATTTCAGCGTTAAAATACGTACCCTAACGACGTTCCATACTTTAACTACCACAATCCTTTTCAATAACTCTTTTCAATATTCAAATGTTAAAACTCCTTTGAGAATACCAAGACAATAGTGAAAATTAGCATGACAATTAGCATGTTAGGGAGTAAATTGAAAAAAAAAATAGAAAAGAAAAAAAAAAGAAAAAAAGAAAGAAAACGAAGTGGTGTTACATGTCAACCTATGTTCATTATTAATTTCATGCAAAACCCCAAATTTATTATAGTTCAAAATGATGTACCATCCTTAGATGTGATTTGAAGATCAGGTCGAGATTTCCGTTCCGCTGCAGTTTCTTGAAAAACATTCGAAATCAAAAGAAAAATCAATATTAATCAGGTTGCACCAGTTTTTACAGCATTCGTTTCCGGAGTTTGGTGAAACAAATTATCTGACTTTTAAAAGAAAATAAAAACTAATGAAATTTGCGCCTGAAATCTTACCAGCAATGAACAAACCTCAAGTATACTTTAACTGAAATAAAAGCATACGGTGCTGAAAGATAGTCAACCTCGAGGTACGTTTTCGAGTACATTAGCAATTCAAAAACAAACCGACGTTGTTATCACTACAAACTGAAGTGCAGGTGTTTTGGCGATAGATCCAGTTGGTTTGAAGCCAAATATTGAGCTGCTACGGAACAGTACAGGAAAGTTGACAGTTGTGATATTTTTCCCCTGATAAACTAAGGTGGGTCGAAAGGTGAGAACAAAACTAATCCATATCAGCGGGAAAACTCAATAAACTGCAAAATTTCCTAAATTAAATCAACACTAAACTACGACTTTTTAAAATGCATGGGCTGATAAACATCATCATTACTTAATTGTAACCTTGGTTTCAGCATAAAAAATTTCACCTGGACAGAGTCCATTAGTTATAGGCCTTTCTGGAAGTTTTATCGTTATAGAAATATATAAGCTATATTTTTTCGGTATTCTAGGTTTCTTTATTTCTCATCATCCATGATAGCGCATAACAGATAAAGGTATTTGAAGTTCGACAGATCAGAGGCAAGCAGATGCGAGTATCCATCATGTTAAGCATTCAATACGTACAGATGTTAATAAGCATTCGTTACGTACAGATGTTATTCCTGTTTAGTATCAATATCTCAAATAGTGTTGCTGAGATTTTGAGGACTGATTGTGCGAGAGAAGGCTTGTTCACTGAAGTGGAAAAAGGTAAGACTTTTGCTATGTTATAGTATCTTTTTTATCGTGTTTCTGTTTGAGTAAATAAGTAAGTACAGCAAGGAAATCGGTACTAACATAAACCTTCAGAAGAGAAGAAAAGGAAAATATTTTGAAAAACAAAAAAATAGAAAACATTTTTGTAGTTAATTTACCAATAAGAATATTTAATGATTCAATCAGTAGTTAATCTTATTTCATTTTGTCACCGAAAAAATATATAAAATATACATTGCAATTTATTCAGAATTAATTTCCGTACACAACACCAATCAGAAAGTTTGAACGATCGCGTTACAGAAAATGCTACCAGCTGAGCAAACAACTAGCTGCGCAAAGCATTGTTGGTCAAATCCACCGACCCTTACTCTTAGCCCCATTGAAGATCATTTCTCGTGTTGTTTTTGGATTATTCACAGATAAAATTTCACTCTTCTTAATAGTTTTGGACTTTCCTGAGACTCCAAATACATTAGATCAAATTTTCAATTGTTTTCAAATAGAAAAAAAAAAAAGTGCTAGAACATAGGGCCGGCTATGAAAAATCAAAACGGAATGGTTAGAAAATGTATTTCCGCTGAGCTGGTATCTACTGTCCCCAAAGTAATACCTATGGAGAATTTATTTTCTTTCATTTCTGGTTGTTTCTGATTCCCTAAGTATTAGTAAAAGCGCTTTAAAGACACGTGTATGTTAATTTAAACATTTTTTTGAGGATCTCGTTTATGCTTTTATTTACTCCCAAAGACAAAGCGCTCGTAGGTCACGTGATCGCTACTCGTTCTGTTAGATCTACGATTGAATGCGGATTAGCATGTATCAGGAGCGCGGGCTGTTCTTCGTACAATAAGGCGCAGGGAGATGGACCTACTAACTGCGAGCTCAACAACCAGACTAAAGTAACCAAGCCTGGAGATCTAAAGAGCAAGCCTGGAAACAAATACTATGACTCACAGGTTTGTAATTCAAAGATATGAAGATTTTTGAAAGTGACGTCCACTGGCGTTAAAATAATTATGATATGAAGACCTCATGACTCATGGTTTTTGATTATTTTTTGTTTCGTAGTCTTTTTCTGTTTGTCATAATGGAGGAACTCCCGTGGATACTTGTATGGGTAAACATGGTGTGATGTGCAGGTGCACACCAAGATGGACCGGTGATGACTGCAATATTCGTAAGTTAGAGCAGATTTCGTATGACTGTGAAAAAGTCGCGGCACGAACACGGCGCGGACACGGTCAAGGCGCGGCAAGG
>JAAAQI020138127.1:0-27930 GCA_011800005.2 Stichodactyla mertensii
AGAAGAAGAAGAAGAAGAAGAAGAAGAAGAAGAAGAAGAAGAAGAAGAAGAAGAAGAAGAAGAAGAAGAAGAAGAAGCAGGAGGAGGAGGAGGAGCAGGAGCAGGAGCAGGAGCAGGAGCAGGAGGAGGAGGAGGAGGAGGAGGAGGAGGAGGAGGAGGAGGAGGAGAAAAATCAATAAGATACCGCCGTTATCCGTTTTTCTTTTTAACGACAAGGTGAAAAGTACAAACCTCTCCAAATTCATAGTACGTTCCATCCTCTTTTCTGATGTCATGCTCTTTGAGGTAAACAATCGCCTCTGCATAATCCATACGCCTACAAAACCAATGACAATTTCGTTCAAAACTGTTTACTTGCTTTTGCAAACGCCATTTTCGGGGTAGTGAAGATGGCAAGTATTTTTGGACGGCATAACGAATTTCGTCCAACTGATTGACAAACAAACAAGCCCCGGCTCAGCCATGCAAAGACTATATTACTAGTCTGCATCAGCAGTGCATTCTAGTTTGGATGGATGGATGTTATGCATCCTAAAAATACATTTGAAGAATCCACAATAAAAACTAAAAATCTCCCTGAAATGGAGAGGTTTATGTCGTTTTTCGGACCTGCCGTATTCCTTTGGGAAAACTGTGACGCTCTGATTGGTGGAGCTATTGTTTGAGTGGATCTATGAATTGTCAAGATGGTAAAACCACTCAAAATCTGCAAGATCTTAAGGTGATAAACTAATTACCTGAAAGGTCTTTTAGGTGGCTTGAAGTCCTTAAAAAATAAATAAAAAGTTATTTATCAACCGTGATATTAGACATTCACAGGACACAGATCATTTAAAGGGGAGAAAAATCCGGTTTCATCTTTCACATCACGTGAAAAGATCGTAGTCTTGCTACTTACAGGGTTCAGCTCGTGGAGAAGATCGGCGTACGGTGACTTCAACACCCTGTCAACGACATCACAAACCTGGGAAGAAAAGATACAATCAAATAGACTCAGAGTCCCCATGCATTTATGAACAAATGTTTATCGGATCTAGTCAGCTGTCATCTACTTACCAAGTCTTCCAATCGGTCAAGCAGATCGTTAAATGAAATGAAAGGGCACTCGGCTTCTACGTGAGTGTACCTACAAAAAAAAACAAACCAAACAGACTGTTGTGACTAACGAAAGACTTCATTCTTGATGGGATCCAGAAACAACACATGGCGGCCATGTTGGAGGTAAAATGCTAATAAGAAATCGTTTGTTAAATACCACCAACATGGCAGCCGTGACGTATCGTGATAGTCAAATCGAATCAAATCAAATCTCTTTATTTAAGTGCCTAGTCGTTCTAGCGCTTTCGCACCAATTGGGGGCACTATCACTCACACACACTACCACTACATTAACTGTTTTAAGCATACAACTCTCAGCTCACATGTTGATTTTTTCGGAGGGAGGAAAACCGGAGAACCCGGAGAAAAACCCTCGTAACAAGGGAGAGAACAACACAACTAACAAACTCTACACGTCACATCCGCAAGGCTCGAACCAGTGACTCAATCCGTTGGACTCACAGTGGTGAGAGGCGAACGTTTTACCGCTAC
Source organism: Stichodactyla mertensii (assembly GCA_011800005.2). Classification (NCBI taxonomy): domain Eukaryota; kingdom Metazoa; phylum Cnidaria; class Anthozoa; order Actiniaria; family Stichodactylidae; genus Stichodactyla; species Stichodactyla mertensii. The sequence goes on from JAAAQI020138127.1 coordinate 1,591, forward strand.
GCCACCCATGCCTTATATCAGTCAGAAAGCTGCTAACTCTTTAGAAAACTGCTCGGACATTAGCAGTTACATATACACCACTCCCGATTCTTTACGAGTACCCAATCGATTCATGCTGGATAAGCCATTGACCATCCCTTAAAACTTAATACATGTACGCTGTTTTCTTGCGACCCACAAAGCATTTCATTTTGGCTCATTTGTATTTATGCAAAGTGACCCTCAAAGTCGAGAATAAAAAAACACAAGGGAAATGATTTAACTAGCAATTGCCTTGGTGAGTTCACCACAATGTAACAGGATATAGTAAAGAAAGGCTCAGACACACGATGCGACGTTGCCTGCAACATTGTGTACAACGGAGAAACTGTACCGTGTGTCTACCGTGCGACATCGCAGAAGTAGAAACGGGTGGACACACGGTGTGATTTCCCCGTTATAAGCAACGTCACAGGCAACGTCGCATCTTGTCCGAGCTTTAAGTATACGTACTCTGATAGATGTCTCCTGGTTCTAGACTGTTCAGCTCTGTAGGATTCAGCGATACAGAACACATCACCGAGAGCAGGTATGGCTGTCTCCAAGTACAGCTGAGATGATTGAGTTAAGTATGCCTGAAAATAAATACAAAATTAAAGATGGGACACATACTTTTCTTGAAGACAAAAGGAGATTTTTTGATCCTTTAACGCTCTCTTTCCATAGTGCTCCAGAATTTGATTCTTGCAGAGTTAGCAAGACTGGCGAACATGGAGAAAAACCCTCAAATGACCAGGAGAGAATCAACTCTCACTCTTTCTTACTTTTATTTTTACCAACTTGTACTTACGTCTTCTCCAAAGTAGTCAAATTTAAAAAGAGTAGATCCACCTTCTACTTGGGTCTGTACCATACATGGTGGAGTCACCTACACATTGAATATCAAATGCAGTCACAACAGTACTATAATTAAGATGGTGTTGGTAATAGATGACAATGGTGAAGGCGATGATGATGATGATGGTGATTGGGAAGGTGATGGTGATGGTGTTGGTGATGAATGAAGATGATGGTGATGGTGGTGGTGAAGCCTGTGATGGTGATCATGATGGTAATGGAGATAATGGTGATTATGAAGGTGATAGTGGTGAGTGACAATGGTGATGATGATGGCAGTGATGGGCGACAATAGAGATGATGATGATGACGGTGGTGATTGGTCACCACATGTCATTATTTTTATCCATATCTCAAACAAAGGAAATAAAATAGGAAAACAGCATACCAAGATTAAAGCAATCTACTTCACATTACAAAGAGAATGTAAAGATTTGAAAAAGTTGATTGAATAATAAAATATTATGCCAGTTTTTGCATAAACTCACCTCAACATAGCTATTTTTAAAATAATGCTCTCGGAAGCTGAAAGAAAACAAATTGATACAAAACATATGAACACATGTATCTAGGATTCCATTTCTTTTGTTCCAAGCAAATATAGACTTTTGTGTGACAATAAAAATGTGCTTACCACTGAGTAACGATTGAGCGCATTCGTAGAATACGAGACAACTAGAAGGAAAATGGCAAGCATCAAGAAATGACCCTGCAATGACTTGGATCAGCTCAGAGGTTGTTTCAGGGTTTGAGAAAATTGATGGTTGATTGATGGACAAAAGAAAAGAAACGGGACAGGAAAACTCTTCAAAATAGTTTTTAAGAAAAGCAAAATGGATGGAATATTAAGGAAGGAAGAGACAGAACCGTGATACTCACAGTGTCACCTCTAATCATAATGTGCCTGTTGTCCAGTTGAGTATCAATGGCAGATTCCTGAAACATGCAAACATGAACTCATCAGATCAACACCAAAACTAAAGCTACAAGTAACAAGGATACGTTGCGAATACACCTAAACTATGGTTCTATGTAGCTCAGTGAAATCTTACCCTCTGATGTCATAGATTTTGCAATGTTGTCCACTGAGAAATTTTGAAGAGTGAATAGTTTGAATTCAGGAGTGGAAGAAGATCATGAAATGTGATGATCATCCAGGTGAATGTAGTATTGAGAAAGACTGTCCTTGGTGGTAACTGACATTTCAACAACATCCTGAGTGAAAGTCATCTTCTAAATAGACTCTGAAGATGACCACTCTGTTCAGGTCATCAAAATGTCAGTCACCACCCTCAAAACTACACTCACATGGAAGATCACATTTCACAATCATCAGAAACTTTTGGTGGGAAAGAGTTTCATTGTTGGATGTCATGTAACCACAAATCAGCCAATGAGAGTGCACACATTAGGGAAAATATTCCAGCTACAGTGTATATAACAATGTAGTTTGTCTACGAGTGAGGCCAGATTTTACTGGATTTAAAAAATACCACATGGCTTCAAAAATTCCTGTTTATGGATTCAAACTGACCTCATTAACCAAGTTATCGACACCACCAGCAGGTGAAGCCCCGACTAGTTCCCAGTAATCCACAGCCATCTCATGACCACCAGGAGCCTGGTTAGAAAAACAGTTATTTGTTTGGTGTCTTAAAAAATATAATTTGCTCCAAAGGTACAGGTTGCCTCCAAGCCTATATTTACTTATACATGTATGCATGCATGCCCAAGAAGCACTGAAGCAAGATATCTGTTCAGGGATTGCGGAGTGCCTTTAAGAGGGGGCTAGGTTTTGACAGTGAGGGGGCTAGGGGGCTAGGGGGCTAGGGGGCTAGGTGAGGGGGCTAGGTTTTGACAAGGATAGCAGAGCACTTTTGAAAGTGTTACAATCAAGGTCTCCCACATCCAGGGCTAAAATTCTTTCACTCATTTCTTGCTTCCCACAAAAATACCCCTGGGAACCAAGCCTGTTAGAAGTTGTTCCAGAAGTTGAAATTCATCTTTTTTCTGATTGGTCAACTCCAGTAGATTCAACAATCAGTATCAACACTAGAGAAAAACGCCTGCGCATGCTCTAACCTGTATGCAAATTAGCTAAAAATGTCATTGTACCCGGAAATTTGATTTATTTACTAATGTTAGCATGCTCTTTTGAAGGCTGGTTGTTATTACTTTAGCACATGAGCAGAAAGTAGTATTCCTCATTCATAGCTTTATGGATAAGGTCAGTTTATATGATATCTTGGTCCCACAAAAGTATACCACCAAAATGTTTTGTATACTAGGAGAAAACGACCATTTCTTTTCACACACAGACTGATCTCTTGAATTCTTGGAAACGTGCTCAAATACACGTTTTTCTCTGGTGTCATCAGTATCAGCATTGATAAACAAACACGTCAAGGGAATCAACCAATCAGAAAAGAGGTGAATTTCAACTTCTGGAGCAAGCTCTAACAGACGTCATTATTCCCAGGGGTATTTTTTCTGGGAGTGAGAAACAAGTGACAGAACTTTACCCCTGGGTTCCCAACGATGTGTGTTCCAACCCCCACCCCCCCCACCTCTTTGGTCCCTGCTGATACACAACATATTTCAGAAATCAATGTACAGAAAATGAAAAAGGCAACAAAGCTGCGATAATATCCATGTTGATTGGTGCGGCAAAATAAAACAATGGCAACAAGGGTTCTGTTAGACAACATTTTTAAGACATGTAAACAAACAAAAATTAATTAAGTTTTCTACTTACAGTTTTTCCTTCGGGCAATTCTTTGACTACTCCATACAAGCACACAGACGCCTCAGTGGCAAGGAGTAGGGCTTCATAGGTCTGACACTAAAGAAATGAGATTATAAAAAAAATTAACCTTTTTAAAGACATTTTTTAATCATTCATTAATCAGAAATTACTTGAAGACACTGAACATTAAAGATTTTCTGAATTTGTTTTAAATTTAGGGAGTGGTCATTATTTAAGATGGGTAGGGGGCGGTTGTTTTTGAGGAGGGGTTATGACATTTTGGAGATTTCTGAAGGAGGGGTTACTTATTTTCTTGGGCAATTGAAGGAGGGGTCGTGAGAAAAATAAAGCAGTAAAAGAAAGATTTTTTAAACACATCACATAACTGGGAGTAGATTGTTCATTTAATAGGTAATATATTTCTTGTATCTACTGCATTTTTCAAAGACAAATCAATGTTATTGATATTATTCATCACAAAATATACTGTAAAATAAGTATCCCCGAGTTAATTGTTTAAGTACTGTTTTATAGTGCCGCTGTTATTGTATGTACTTAAGTTATGTTAAAGTTGTCAAATATACAGCATTTCTTGGTGCAGTCTAGTTACGAAAGAGTGTGGTTATGTTCTTTGTCAGACTCCACAAGGAGGGGTCATGAAAAACATTTTTAATGTAGGGAGGGGTTGTAAAAATTGATGAATTTGATGCAAGAAACCACACATCCCCTACCCCACCATAAATAATTACCACTCCCTTAAGCACAAAACATTGGTTTCATTTCAGGGGTAAAGCTAGTAGACAAATGTCTACCTTTCATGCATATAGGTGGACATAATGTTTGTTAACACTGTCATTGTGATGTTAATGTGCCAATCATTTTAACAAATAGGTTTTGTCACATTGCTTTGTTGGATGATCCACAATAGATTTTTGGTTGGCAATTTAAATGACAATCAACCAAAACAAAATACGTTATTGTATGCCCACCTATTATACTCCAATTACTGCTGAATTGAAACCATCATGCAGGACTTACCAAAGCGTCGTTCAAAACACATTGAAGAAATCCAGTACCATCACGAAGAACGATGAACATCAAATTTTTTCCTTAGAAATTAAAAGCATGTGAGACATTGAATTTTGGAAGTAGATGAGAGCATAATTAATAATGTTTATAGTTTGAGTTCTTGGATTTTAAGATAAATTGCTTCAGACAAAGGAAAAGAAAAGATTTTTCACAGTTCACAATTCAAGCACATTTAAAAACAAGCTATTGGTCACTACCAGTAGTTGTTTTGCAGGGTCAATGAGGAAATTAACTGCTGGTATGAACCATAGTTAAATAGAGAATGTACAGCATGAACAGAGTGTGAAACAGACTTTCACAGCTTGTACCTCACAGCTCATGAATTCTGGGATTTCTTAACATTGATATTATTACTACTTATTAACTATTTGTACTAATGAGTAAGTTCTTATACATGTACCTTGTCTTCTTAGTCTGTGAACCCATCCAAAGATTTTCACTCTCTGCTCTCGATGGCTAACTGTCTCTCTAATTTTGATCTGGCAAAGGAAATTAGAAATGATAATGTATAAAATGCTTTTGTTGTTGTTGTTGTTGTTGTTGTTGTTGTTGTTGTTGTTCCATCATTCCAAATAATGCATTTGTACAACATGCTAATCCTTTTTGCAAATCAAGTAAAAAATGGAAAAAGCCCTTGATGCTTAAGCTTTAGCTTCAGATGACAGGAAGGGAAAATAAAAGAATGGAAGAGAAAATGACAATAGTAATTTATTCTCATTTTCTATATTTCTTTCCTGTTTTCCTAGATTACCCTGTGTGCATTACTGGTTGTACATGTACATACCTTCTTTGCTGCAGGTAGACTTTCATCTTCTTTTATTGTGATTTTCTTTGCCTCTTCTAAGTTCTTTTCCCTTTGCTGGGATTTTTCTGCCTAATGTTGATAAAAGATTTAAAATATATACATTATTTCTATTTTGATGAATGTAATTATACAATCCAGTCCCAGACATAGTGCAGTTTCAGAAATATTCAACATATCCTGTGTACACAAAGTGATAGGAACTTTCAAGAAAGGAATCAATGAAGATTGATTAAGAACTATATATGCTTTAATAGCACAGTACAATGAAAAAGCCTGAGGGGTAGGGTAGGTAGCAAAAATCTCTCTCACATGGATATAATAGTTGAGTTTTTATTAAAGCTTCTCAACCTGAGGGGGAGGAAGAATCCAATCAGGTTGGACCATTATTTGATGCACTATTACCTCTTTCTTTTCTCTTTCTTGTGATTTTCTTTTCTCTGCAGCAAAGATCTTGGTGACTTTTTTCAGCTGAGCTTTAGCAATTTTTTCAAACCTCTGCAAAATGGTGATTTCAAAGTTAACAAGAATTATTATTACATGTGGTTCTAATGTTAGAGCAGATTTGATACAGACTCTGCATGTGCGGTTATTCTCAAGCAAAGTTAACTTGGAGTGGAGGGCTGGCCAGCAGTGTTTTTTTATCTGGTTTGGGCATGCATGCTTGCCATTCATTCACCTTGTGCTTTGCTGTGCTGTAACTATATTTTGCTGCCATGGCTGCTTGTTGTTTCACCTTTGCCCCGCCCACCCTCCTCTGGTGATCAGGTGAGTATTTACTTCCACTGTGTTAACAGTATGACAGGTGTCGAGGTTGACCCATGGCTAGCTAGGTTGACCTGTGGCTAGATTACCATGGTTACCTCTTGCCAGTTGCTTGCCTTGCTGTCGCCTTTTGCTACAAGGTACCTACCCTCTATCCTTTTGAGTGACAAGTTAAGTATACTGTAAGTATTTAAGAGTTGGGTGAAATCCTTGATCTTGTTAATAAGTATGTACTAATAAGTTAGGTTAATAGGTTGCTACCTCGCCATCTTCTTTGCCATCCACCATTATACTGGGATAAGGCTCTTGACCATCAGCTTTCTGCAATGCCTAAAAAATATTGCAGCTTTGAACTAAAAAGAATATTTTTATACATGTATAGATATACTTGTGGGCTTTTTTTAAAGTTTCTCAACTTAAGGTTAAGTTTGATGACTTTACCACTCCAGTAGAGGCCTAATGATTTACAGATATAATTACAAAGGCAGCACCTTCTCCTCAGTTATTTTAAGACCCTGAGTGTTGGTCCAGCCAGGACTTGAGCCTATAACCTCCCACACAACAGACTGATGCTCAACTGAGCTACCATGGGGCAAACTGCACCTATATTACAGTATACATACATGCATGACAGTCTTGAAAGGTTTCTGGAATGATCCATCTCCTGTCTCATCACTCCCTTCTTTTTCGGATGTGTACATAACAGGACCATTTGCTAAGAACAAAATAAAAGAGAGTTTGAACGTGCCTGGACCACAGTAATTTTCGTAAAAGACCTGAAAATCTTCACCTGTTTTGAGTATGGCATTTTCAAGTACTTTAATTCAATTAAACACTATTGTTTTGAACTTATTCCTTTGCCTGCTCATTAAGAAAGTGGCCAATAATGCTAATTATTTCATAGTTTATCTGGATTTGCTTTATCTGAAATCACATGAATGGCCCACTTTCGATATTTGGTTGAGCGATTACACACAGTAAGAACCGAATCGAGGCTCCGGGGAATAACAATGAAATAATCGTAAGATCGAGTATGTTAGGTTTCTTCAAACAACATAACATGCTCAAGAAACAAAAAACATACCCAATCTAATCATTTACAAAGCAAGTAACATTGAAATAGTCATAATTATTCTTTTGTTTCGCAGAGCCTCGACTCAGATCTTATTGTGTGTGATCACTCAACCAAAATATCGAAAGTGGGCTATTAAATTCATGAGTTTTCAATGGGCCAAATTTGTTGACTCAACCAACTTGAAACCCTTTAACAACTGTTCTTTGTATCAATACAAAATAGCACTCAAAACTCTTTCTACTTAAATGGAAAGTGAGGATAGAAGTGTCAATCACAAAAAAACTTATAACAAAAACTTTATACTAAGCTAAACTTAAAAGTAAACTAACCTAATCCTCCTAATGATGTGCTCATTCTAGCAGTCTGTATGAGTGAGATCTGTAGGGGATTTCTGGGACTAACTATTTTGTTTTCAACTGATAATATTTGATTTCTGAGCTGCAAAGCAACAACTCTGAATGAACTTGGTGACAAGACTTTTCTCAGCTGTTGTACTCCCAATCTGTACATCATACAGATTGTTTCTCTGTGAAAGATACAGGGAATGATGGTTACTCAGTATAGTGGATAGTAGTTTCATTGAAGATACTGTGGGTTCAGTAGCTAAGGCTCAAACACTACCTTTTTAGCTGTTATTAGCTAAGATTTGGCTTTGTTTTTTGTGACTAGCAAAGACTTGCTAGCAGGTTTTCTTTTAGCAACAAAACATTGAAGCACTACTATAACATACTTCAATTTCTGATCCTTGGTTAAAAATTCTTCAGAATAAAGCTTAATGCCTGCTAGTAGAATTTATGAATATTTTAAGCTTCACATACAAAAGCCCATCTCAGTTTCACCCTAGTTTTCAAATACACAAGATAACACAAAGACAACAAAATTCTTTCCCAAAAAAGTGCTGCTGCCAATCACAGAAATAGCTCTTTTAAAATAAATATAAATTTAAATACAGTAATATCCTTATTTTCATGTAAGATAAGTATTATATGAAAAAATCTTTAAATGCCTGTTTTTGTGCTTATAATCAGGCAAGTAGCCAGCATTACAGTAGGAGATTTGAGACACTAACCTCAATATGAGTCCCCTCCTTTCACACAAAATATTTGCAATACCCGAGGTAGTGGGGGGTTGGGTGTGGAGGTCACAGGTACTCTAGGACTTCCTTGATAATGATTATTTAATTAGGAGTAATCAGATTGCTAAATGTAGAAGACAATAGCTAAGGTAATAAGGCCAATAATACATGTATTTGGTTACCTAGGTGAATATCACACTTAATAAACATTTAATGAATAGGATATTTGGTATTAATGGCGTTATAATGACACTAGAGAAAAACGTCTGTGCATGTTCATAACCTGTATATGCAAATTAGCTAAAAACGTCTTCGTACTATTGTAAAAATATGCAAATTTTACTTTCACACTTGTGTTAGTACAACTGGACTTCACAAAATTCCAAAACTTAAGGTCAGTTCTTAAAACTTAGGACTAATTCTTACATATGTTCTTTATTTATATGATATCTTGGTCCCACAAAAATATATCATCGAAGAGTTTTGTATACTCGGAGAAAATGAACATTTCTTTTACATTGAAACTTCCTTGAATTCTTGGAAACATTGGTAAAATGCACGCATGTGCAAACCTTTTTCTCTGGTGTCCTTTATAATAACAATGAATACTAACACAATTGGACTGATTTGCATGAAAAAGAAATTATATATAATGTAATTGTTTTTATTATTTATTATACAGCTTATTTCTCCAGGAAGAAAGGAAAAAAGTTACAAAAATTATGTCCTCTAGTGGAAACCTTGAAAATTGAGTACAAGTAATTAGAAAATAAAGAACGAAATTATTTAATTGTATTTTTCTTTTTACATGGTCAATTGATTTCATCAATAATTTCATCAACTATGGGTTCTTTGTAAATGAATCTCAACTTTAAGACACAAAGATCTAAGTATACCTTGATGCGCTGAAATGTGCTCTTTACCAACAATAAAATTTCGAGTAATTCAATAATATTAGATATAATTTGTTAAAAAAGAATGGATGATCAAAGTAAAACACGTGCAGATTTCTGGTCAATTTATGGGAGTGTATTCTACATCTGTGATCACAAACACAAGAATCTTACCATGTAGGTTCATGTCTGCTGTCTTTGATGCCAGTTCACTGTCTGCCATAATATCAACGAGGATCGAGGTAAGAATTCAGTCTTGATGGCGTTTAATCGCGAGTTTTAGAGGAATATCTGACGATAATTGTCTAAAACATTGAAAGTACACCGGTACATTGCATCAGGCAAAACCACTAATGCGCATGACCCAACCACAGGCAACCCGTATAAGAAAAAAGTTATCTGTGTCATTAGAAATTATGATCAAAACAAATCCAGAATTCCATATTGTCAGCTCATTTTTAATTAAACAACAGAAAAAATAAATATAGGACTTCTTCAGGTACTTTGGTTTCCAATTCCCTTTTTTTTTTCGCTTTTTCTGTACAGGAATTGCACCGACCTGTGATTGGAAGATATAAATAGATCGGTGCGATTCCTATGAATACCACTGTACAGGAAAGACACTGACCAAATGCAAAATTGAAATGCCACAAGAGCGGAATCGTAGGGTAAGTTCGATAAATAGGGTGCAGAATGGGGTGAGACAGGAACAGAATGATATGGGACAGATCGAGTTGAAGAGGAAGAAGAAAATAAAGAGAGAGAGAGAGAAAGAGAAAATAATGACACCAGTAAAATACAAATTTGGTGGTAATGATCAAAATAACCAACTTTCAAAGTACTACCACAAGGAAGAAATGATATGTGGGCTCCCCGTGGAGTAGCAGAAACTAAAGGGGAGGGGGAGGGGGAGGGGGAGGGGGAGAGGGAGAGGGAGAAAGAACATGTTCAGGATCATTTTAGGGAATTTCTATTAGTCCAAACCCGGCGATGGATGGATGTATTCCTTTGAACATCGTTAGTAAGATGGTTGTGTTTTCTTTTCTTTTCGTAGATTCACAAGTCCCGAGTATCCTTAGTCCTGTTGATACGGGCTATGGTAGTGGAGAAGGACGGGGTACCGGTTCTGTTATCTTTGGTAGTCAGGCCGGCAGCGTCTCATCTGTAGAAAACGCCAACACAACAGGTAAAAACTCTCATTAAATAGAACAAGCATTACTACTTGTCACGATGCTGTGAGTTGAGGCAAATTGGTACGAGGTTAAACGACACAATGCAAGCGACAGTGGCACAAGTATTTGTTAAGAGCGGGTTTTGTTTGAGTGTGAAAAGACGAAGCAAGTTCGTAGCCGTGTTGTAGCTGTACCATACTTTACCGTGACCGTAACTACGCGATGTGATTGGGTTTTTAGCATGCAAACAACGGGAAGCCATTTCAGTGCCAGTTACTGCATACTGCACCGTGTACGTCCTGTAAGTCACTGACTTTTCCTTTACTAATACCTTTGTTTTTGCTGATAGATAACGAAAGCACCGAAGGGGATGACGAAAACGATACGACATTACGAGAGATGGATTCAGATGATGATGATGATGATGATGATGATGATGATGCCGAATCCCTACCACCCAATTGTCAAATACCCTCGACTAACCAACCTCAACACGGATCCTCTATTCCAGGTAACAGTGGCAAGAACAAGGAACAGTGATGTCGCTTGTCTTGCGGCGTACGTTGTTCCTATATAACGTAGAGTGGTTTAGTCGTATTAGCGGTGGAAGAACCTCATATTCGTAGCCCTAGTGTATAGCTGTGCCGTGCTTATCGTAACTGTAATGTATGTATCAATGTAAAGCCCGAGAGGGGGGTCGGGCATATTGGGGCATTTGACCACTCTCGGTGTCTCCACCCTGGGGAATTTTCTCTTCGTTTGCCCCAGGGTACGGCATTTTAACATATCTTTACTTTTATTTTTGGAATGGGTGACTGCCAGGGTGGGGAAATTTGACCACATTTGACTTATTTTTCTTTCCCCAGGGTGGGGAGTTTTGACAAAAAATTATTGAAGAAATACAAATGCCCCACATATGCCCGACCCCTCCCCCCTCTCGGGCTTTACATTGATACATGCATAACTGTGCACTGGGATGGATGAGTAACGCGAAAACAATAGATCTTTCTAACGCAGCATCCATATTTATTCCCATAAGAATAAAAGCTTTGTTCTTGCCCGGCTAAACTCGTTTTGAATTGGTTGAATACGAGGCTTGCAGGGCAAAAAATGTATTGTTTCAGTCAATATGGCCGCCACGCGAGAAAGGCTTACGGGAAGCCATTTCGGCGTCATTGCATACCGTACCGTGTACGTGCTGTAAGTCATTTATGACTCGTACGAAAACCGTTCTATAGAATATGAGGTGTTTTTGTTGTCGCTGCGTTTAGTGACTTTCCTGCAAAATTCTTTAGCAATTCAGTCAGGTTCAAGACTTTTTAACCTGCGACACTTGCCAGTTTGCCAGTTGTCATAGCTTATTTTGCTTATTTTCGCGTGTTTTGTTGCCGACAGCGCTAGTCTGAATGTGCGATTCTTTATAAAACTTGTCGTCTTACAGCGTTGTATTTGATAGTAATAATTAAGTTGCAATTGTAAGAAAGCTAGCCTGCAGTAACTGAAGATATATGTGAAAATAAAACGATAATTAGCTCTAAGTCTTCATTCCATGTTTTTTCTTTAGACAATCTCCTCCAACCTCCACATCCCGTAGTGATATCACAAGTAGTGTTATCACAAGTTGACTTTGATGACCAGGAGGCCTGGGGCGAGATAAAAGCACAAACAAACTCGAATGGAAACGAAAGTGATGAAGACAGTGACGCTGACGTCGCCATAAGTGACGTGTTTCCCTTGAGAACGATTGTTCCCCAACCACGTGATGAACTTAACACAAGCGAACGTCAAAAAACAAGTAGTCCTGGTAACGAGATTGACGTCATCTCCACGCCTCCCACCTCTGCTCTGGTGTCGAAGCTTTTTCCAAAATTAAAACCAAAACCAAAGGTAACAACTTGATAACTGCGAAAATTCAGTCTGGTACCTCTTGTTCTCTTTCCTTTTTTATAGCAAAAATATTTTAGAACAGTTATTGTATGACTGTGAGAAACTTAAGGCTCGGACACACGATGCGATGTTCCCTGCGACGTTGCTTGCAACGGAGAAGTCGCACTGTGTATCCATGGAACAGTTGCGCGCGCAGAAATAGAAACGAGTTCTACTTTTGCGACGTCTTAAGCGACGTCGCGCGCAACAGTTGTACGGGTAGTCACACGGTGCGATTTCTCCATTGCAAGCAAAGTCGAAGGCAACTTCGCATCGTGCGTCCGAGCCTTTATGGTACGTAAGTGCGCATGCTTGCCACTGTACAAAGTCACCTGAACTGATTTTGTACGCGTGTGGGTTTAAATAGATTACCGCACTGACATGCATGATGACCTTGTCGTGACCGTGTCTGTTCATCCTCGCTTTACAAATTATTTCGAATTTTTTTTCATAAATTGAAGGCTTCATACTTTAAAACTCATATGGTACAGACTTGTCGTACCGCGCCCGTGCCGGTGCGTAAGGCGTAATTGATCACGTGACCCTTTATATTTGTCTTCTTGGTAGGTTGAGGAGAACCAAGTAAACAATGCGACTGTTGCTCCCGTCGTCTCTGCTAGCGGACCAAGCAAAGAAGTACAAGAAAAGTTAAAAGAACTGGAGGAAGAGATTAACAAGTTTCGCGCTGAGAACAAGGCGTTAGCTAAGATAAGAAATGAAAGAGATGAGGTAAAACAGTCGTACTGTGATTGGTTAACGCCATCTTTGGTTAATGACGTCATTCTATGACCATATATGAAGGCTCGCGAGGCGACGTACGCTCTGCAAGTTCTTCTCTTGCAATTTTTTCTAGATTTTGTTGCAGCTTCTATCTACGGAGCTCGATTAGCACGGAGTCCGATTAGTACGGAGCCCGATTAGTACGGAGCCCGATTAGTACGGAACCCGATTAGTACGGAGCCCGATTAGTACCATGCAAATTTCGTGATTGATTTTCCTTTTCCCGACGTTTTTCCCGACTTTTTTCTCGACTTTTTTCTCGACTTTTTTTTCAGCTTTTTTTCTCGACAATTTTGACCGCTAAACAACAGTATCGCAGGCTCATTGTTATGGAAAAACAAAGATAGTGAACTTGTATTTTGTCTTGATTATATTTTTGTTTCTAACTGTAAATGTTCACTTGGTTTTACCACCCTACCTCCCTGCCCTACAGCAAGGCAACATCGAACGGATTGCAGCAAATTGCAATGTTGTTGTGCAGTGTATCATTCCTTCACTAACTTTTCTCGCAATCTTTATGCGTAATTTTCAAGAGCGCAATTTCAAAACATCCAAACTATACTATTGAATCGGTATATTTGCTCAGGGTCTAAAAAGGTTAGAGAAGGAAATCGATTCGTTTGAAAAGCAGAAAACAGAAGAATTAGAGCGTCTTGAGAAGTTTCGAGAAGAAGAAATGCAGAAGCTACGGTAAGTGAATTCCTTGCTTTTTGTTCTTGCACCTCTGTTTAGTCAAGCTAAATTAAAAAGCAAAAAAAAAAAAAAAGAAAAAATCATCGCAGCACATCTGGAACTTTCAAGCATCTTAAGTAATTTAATTTTGTGGTAAAGAAAAACCAAAGTAAGGAATCGTTCATTTTTATGGGCATGGAAGCTGGTAGGTTTTGGGGTGCAACCCCCAAAAAATTGGGTGCTGGGGGGGGGGGGGGGAGTCACCCGAAAATTGTGGTCATATTGGGAGCTTATGCCAAAAAAGCTATATATATATGTAGAGGGGTCGGGTCAGGTATATAATATGTAAACGGAAAAATGAACGGTCCCTAAAAACAAAGCGTTCTTTTTCAGACGAGAACGAAGGACGTTTGAGAAGTACCAAAAAGCAGCGAGGAATAACCCCGACAAGAAAGAGCGCGAGGAGATAGAAGCACTGCGATCTCAGGTACGATACGTGGCGGCTTTCGCTCTTTCCATAGTACACTGGGTATTGTAGTCCACTTCATTTGTTGACTGCATGGTAAACTGTGCGCATTTTGGGGTATTTTATACGGTGTGCTGTAAAAGGTCCACTGCATGGTGTGCTACGTTACCTGCCTGGAGTTGATCCAGGATTTTTTTCTAGGGGAGGGTACACCTGTATTATTTGCGAGTGAAAGAGGCACATAATAGGGGTTCAGAGAGGCACTTCCCTCTCCTTCGGAGGAGGGTGTACACCCTTAACACCCTCCCCCTAAACCCGCCACTGTCTGGGCGTCTATTTTGTGCTTTACATCGAACTTAAAGACACGGTGCGGAGCGCGTAGTCAATCGTGGACGAGGTACATATCTTTTTTCATTTCTAGGTAGCGGAATTGCAAGAAGAAATGAAGCGCCGTGAATCACGATGGTCAGCGGCAAACTCTCGCTATCGTAACCGAATCGAGGCTCTAGAAGAACAGAACAAAGAACTCCAGGAAGAAGTAAAATTACTAGAAAAATATCGACTGGAAAAATGGAGAAATGACGAACTGAAGGTTTGTTGTCGACCTGTAGTGACGAGAGACGTGTTTTGAACGCTTGGTTTTCAAATCGCCCATCCGCAGCTTCATATCTGTGTAGTTTTCTGGCGGTTTTTGTATCCTTTTTCGATTTTTTGGTAGTTTATTTTTTATTTTATTTTTTTCGGTAAAATGTCCAGGCTAAAGACAGCGAAGAAGCAAGACCAAGGGACATCGTGCTCCGTAAGACGGTCAAACCTGTAGAACCAGGTAAGATATAGCTCAAACCAAGTAAATATTGAAATTGTGTTACAACAGTAAAAAGATGACAAAATTCTCGCCTTACGGAAAAGAATTTAACTACTCGAGCTCTCGAAAGCATTTTTTTTTTCAAACTGTAGTTCTTGAAAGACGCTTAGGTAATTTGCGTAAGTTTATTTGTAATAGGTTTGCATTCGTGACATTCAAAGACAAATATCTTCTCGTGCAAACAAATTTGAAAGCGCTTAAAGGGTCGGACACATGATGAGACGTTGAAGCCTGGTCCTCAATAGCGACATAAGCATAAGCAACATACGCATGCAGACTCAGTACTGCATTTATCACTCGGAGGTGTGAGAAAAGACAAGCACCGCTAATGAGCAGTACAATACTGAGTCTGCGTATGTTGCTTATGCTTATGCTTATGTCGCTAGTGAGGACCAGGTTTGATTGTCGTTGCTTGCAACGGGGAAATCGCATCGTGTGTCCAACCGTGCAAATTGTTGTGCGCGACGTTGCCGTATAACTCGTTTCTACTTCTGTGGCATCGCGGGCGACATCGCGCGCAACAGTTGCACAGCACAGGTGGACACACGGTGCAAACAACGTCGCAGGGAACGTCGCATCGTGTGTCCGAGTCAGTCTGTTACTTAAGCCAACGTAAAGATTTTTTGAAGTCACGTCGCTCAACGTGGCGTTTGAAGAGATGAAAGTTGCAAATGATTTTCAGGAACTGGTTTGAATATTTCCTTCAAACGTTTATTTGTCTTTTTTGTAGCCATAAACGAAGCTTTCAACCATCCATTGAATAACGAAGTAATGCATAAAAAGGAAACTATCCGACAATCACCTCAACAACCGTCAAGCCCTCTTAAACAGTACGTTAAATCACTAGACATTAAATCTTTAAGTACGTGCATAATTAATGTACAATTATGTGTTGTTCTGGTTCCTACCGATCTGTTTTCTCTAATTTGTAGGCGTGAAGCAGTAAAATTAGACTTCAACAACAACAAAACGAAGTCAATTGATCAGTCACCTGTACGTTGTCAAGGAAACCCCCTTAGTGCGGCTGAGGGTGTGACGGAGAGAGTTCGAACTACCAGCGATGATGAAATTAAAATACAAGAAAAACAGGAGGAAAAATCTACAGGAGTCCATTCAGTTATCCCTGGAATGAGCAAACTAAGTCTACAGGAAATCGAACATCCAGATGGAAAGGTATGAAAGATCCTACTGCGCATGCTCGGAAAATCGTCGGGGAAAATTGGAAAGCATGGATGAGTTTCGGAAAGTGCTCGATGCATGTTCGTGATCTTCCAAGCATACCTTGTTTGCAACCTATTTTTTTGCTATTGTCTATATTTCAAACGAAAAACAAAAAACAAATCAATCAATGAACCATCAATGAACCATCAATAGCACCTTTTTCATGATTGCGTCGTTTTACTACCACTACAGAATGCTTTGTCGAAATGCTTTGCATACTTCAGATTTTTCTACTCTCATAGGAATAAAGAGACAATTGGTAAAGTTTGCCTGACAATAGAAGCCACTCGAAGCATTCTAGTCGTGGTAGTAAATTACGCCAGCATGCAATCGCCCATTAAATAATCGTGTTCTGCGCAAGAGCTCGTTAAAATGAGTCTTTTATCGTAAAGCACATCTTTTACCTAAATCATTTTTTCGTGTTTCTTTTTAGGTCGAACACGTAAAACCTGATGGCTCCCGTGTGATCATGTTCGCTAACGGAACAAGGAAAGAAATAAGCACAGATGGACAGACTGTTATCGTGTCTTTCTTTAATGGAGACATCAAACAACTTTTTCCAGACCAGCGAGTGGTAAGTATATAAGAAGGCGGAAGCGCGTTCTTTTTCGTGCGCACTTTTCTTTTCAAGTCTGAGGCTTCAACAGGATGTAAAAAAAAAAGAAACCTAAAAAGATCTTGAAGTCATTTTTGCCTTTTTTCCTCTCTCTCTCTCTCTCTCGTTTTTCATCTTTTGACAAGATTTGAAGACGGGAGCCAGAGCGCACATGATCAAAATGTGCTTTCTGGTTACCAGTCTGACCTTTGAAACACTGAATTCATATACACTCATGATTGTAAACTTCATGCAACCATAGACGCAAAAATAAGCAGTAGCTAATTATTTGTAAGGTCCACAACTCGTACAAAGTTGTAAAATCTGCCTGTATTCACTAGATTTACGAGTTTCCTCTCACTGAGAAAAAAAACATTTACTTTAATTACTTTTCCTTCGTCTTGAGGCCGCGTTACCTTGTTGCCTCATCTGTCTAGTTAATGACTGTCTATAACTGCTATATCTGCATTACCTACATCAGGTGTATTACTACTCCGATGCCAAGACAACACACACGACGTACCCAGATGGACTGGAGGTTCTGCAGTTCCCAAAGTAAGTTAAAAAACCAATTGAAATGCCGTCAAATGCATGAATGGGAAAAGAAACTGGTCTTTATTCATATTCATTAGGGGAATCCGCACGGAGAGTAGGGTAGGTCAGTAAGGGTGAAAGGAAAGCGACTGATAATTGGCAAACAGATAATAGTGACCTTAAGATTTGACAATACCTAGTCATGTGGTCTAGTGGTAGAGTATCAACCTCATGACTGGGAGGTCGCGGGTTCGAGCCCCGGCCGCGTCATACCAAAGACGTTAAAAATGGAACATACTGCCTACCAGCTTGGTACTCAGCCTAAATGGTATGGGGTATGGAAGTTAAACACACGGAGCCACCAGTAGACCGACCTCCTGCTGTGGCTTTCACTACCTATGTAGCCGTGTGGCCTAGGGCTATGGAAACGGAGATAGGCGCCGCCTTATACATCACTTGATGTATGAAGGAATTTAACTTTAACTAAGATTTGACAATGGGGTGATCTAGGACGGCGTAGAGTTATTTATGCCATTCAACCGTTTCCCCCTGTATCCCATCGTATGCAAGACAGTGTTCACCAGGATAGTGTACCTGGGGCCCATTTGAATCATTTAAGCTACAGCACATGCTCAATTCAAAAAACAAACTTCCGATAGCCATCCTAGAACAACCCGCCATCAAACTTGGGTTTGCTAATAAGTTTTTGCATATCTCTCTTTTTTACGTTTAAAAAAACTAACATTTTCTTGGTCCATATCACAAGTGTTCGGCTGTAATGTTTTGTTTACTGACTTGTAGGCGGGCTCGAACTTGCGCTTAGTAACGATTGTCAAGCAAAGTTGTCAACTGTAGTGTCGGTTTCTTTACCCCTTCCCTCCCCTCCCCTCCCCTCCCCTCCCCTCCAATTGCGCGTTTTTCCTGCCATTGGTTTAGTTTTTCCTGAAATAAAAATGACGTCATTGTTTGAATCTCTCCAGCAACCAAGTCGAGAAACATTACGTGGATGGCACAAAAGAGATCATTTTCCCAGACCAGACTATCAAGTATCTGTACGTCGATGGCACCGAAGAGTGCGTGTTTGCGGATGGTACCATCCAGCGCATGCGTGGTGGAGATGGCGAAAGGATTATAGAATTTCCAAATGGACAGAGAGAGGTGCATACCAAGCACTACAAGGTACGACCAAAGAAAACCCAATGTAGATCATATGATCACAGCGTTCGTGCCATTCTTGGAATTTCTGGAAAGCTCCTGGAATAGCCGACAACCGCGAGTTCTCGAAAAAGATGCATGAAAGGCGAGGCTTTGTGCGACATCACGCTTGGTGGCACGAAACGACTGGCTTTTTCTGTTGTCACTGTTTTCTAAATGACTTGTTCGCTCTTCACTCGTAAAAAAAAATACTTTTAAGCAACAGAAAATGTCAAAAAATCTCAGTCGTTTCGAGCCACCGAGCATGATTTCGCACGAAGCCTCGCGTTCGTGCATCTTTTTTGGAAACTCGGAAGTGGGATATTTGAACATTTTTTCCGACTACTTCTGGAAAACTTTAGGACGAAAGGTTTACGAGCCCTAACTTATTTTCAAAACATAGAGACGCTGCGAATCTTCGTGATTTTAACATGAGATTAATGTTTTGCTAACAATAAGAAGAGGGAGAAACGAAAGAAAATATTAAAAAAGCATATAAAGGTTTTCGTTTGCCATAGATCTTTCTCACGCAGCAACCATATTCATTCCAGTGGGAATAGAAACCTTTGTTTGTTAAATTTTATGCCCGTCCAAACTCGTTCTGCGAGGCTCGACGGACCAAAACTTATTCTTTCAGTCAACATGACCGCCGCGTGAGAAAGGCGAATTGCGATTAAACTCTGTTACTTAATCCTGATCACCAGAGACGTGAATATCCCGATGGCACGGTCAAGACAGTTTATCCTGACGGAAGAACAGAAACTAGATACAGCACTGGAAGACTGCGGGTTAAAGACCGCGATGGACGGGTACTGGTAGACACTGCTGACCGTCTACTGCAACAGAATGAATAATTTCAGTGTATATAACTTTAGTATCATTACACAGGTGATTATAGAGAATCGCGCGCGCTGATTGGTCGAGAACTTCGGATTATTTCTCGATAATTACCTACAGGTGAATATACGAGTGTGCGCGTTTCGTTTTTAGGTGCGTGCCGCTTTCAAAAAACGAAATATAAATTTTAGAAATCGATGTTGTCTATTTTCTTTCAAATAGCCACCTGTGTAATGATACTAAAACAATTATTCCCCTAAGGCTCACTGATTATCTGTAAGTAATTGTTAAATATATAATAACAATGTCTATTAAATAATCGAGGATGGATAACAAAATTTAGTTCAAGGGTTTGTAAAGTTTGTAAAATTGTATAATAAAACACGATAAAGAAATTGCGGATCCGCTCTTTTTTGTTTTATCCTTATTGTGCCCTCTCCACCATCTTTTTTGTTTTATCCTTATTGTGCCCTCTCCACCATCTTTTTTGTTTTATCCTCATTGTGCACTCTCCATCTTTTTTGTTTTATCCTCATTGTGCCCTCTCCACCATCTTTTTTGTTTTATCCTTATTGTGCCCTCTCCACCATCTTTTTTGTTTTATCCTCACTGTGCCCTCTCCACCCAATTTGTTGTCTCCTATAGACCTTTTTCCCCAAGGTTTCGCGCTTATACCCTAATAGAGATTTCCTGTTTACAGGCTTTGGCACTAACAGTAATATCATTGGTTAACTCGCATATTGCTATAGTCCGCGTAAAGTAGAGACTTCTTAACTGAAAATGAAGATCTATTTACTAGTAGTTGCCTTAGTATTCCTTAATTCCAAAAATGCTGAAGAAGGAATTCTACAAGTTTTCTTCCATTTTAACTCATTGATAAATTTGGGACTATACTTCGAAATCCAGAATCCATCACATGGAATCTAGAATTCCAGCACTTGGAATCCAGAATCCAGTACATGGAATCCGGAATCCAGCGCCATTCCGGATTCCTTTACATTGGTTGCGATTTTGCAGTTGACGCGGGAAAAACATTGGTTCCACTGTCATGCATGGGCTCCCTGTGGTAAGCAGCGCCCGCGATCTACCTTACATTCCAGTCCAACAAAACAAAACTTCAAACTGTCTTCGAAAATCTCTTTTTTTGGGTTTGAAAATTTCCTATTTACTAGCCTCCACCTCTGATATACCTAGTCCTGATGTATCTGTCGCTACTGTTATTCGAGTCTTTGCGGTATTTCCAAGCGTAGATGAATATTTGGCGGCAAACAGCAACGGGTATCGTCAAGGACGCCATTACACGCTACACTGGTCTTTATTATTATTATGAAGCTGATATTATTTGAAAGAACGACTTGACTTTCTTCGATATTAAAATGGATTCAGGTGAGTTAATCAATATTTATTGTTTTTATTCTACAGATATCCTTGTCCTGATGTATAAGGAAGCAATAACTCTTGTGCTCGTCTGTCAATTATACAGAAAGGGTGTTTTGTCGTATTGACTTTCCGTTAAAAAATCATTTCTAATATCTAAACTGCTTTATAAATGACAGTATGTTAAGAAAACTAGTATTTATTATCCTAAATTGTGGTTGAAATAACTTGACTCTCGCTGCCAGGACGAACTACAAGCAAAATGAATAAATGTGATCTGTTTGGCAGTGACAATTACAAGTCTAGATCAGCTTTTTCGTGGTTTTGAATAAAATTTTAAGAAAAATATTGTTAATCCTTCGTTTAAAATTCGATTGATAAAACTGATGTAATGGATGTTTGTTTTCATGTGTATATTTATTTGTGTATAATTTCTTATCAGGTTCTGCCAAGAAAAAAAAGCATAGAAGATCAAAATCCAACTTGCAGACTCAGGTAACTACAGCCAAGAGCAGTAATGTACTATTATGTAATATATAAAGTATGAGCTGGAGACCTTTATGGGCATTTAAAATGCCATTTTATGCCCATAAAGTCGATCATAAATACTTTATATCATTTATGAAATGTCTAGAACTATATTTTTATGTTGTACTGATTTTTAAAATGAATTAAGTAATTTTGTCCAAGAAAATCCAAGTTAAAGTGGAATGCAAATGAGGAAGATTTTTTATCCAATTTAAAGATTCTGACATGGTTATGATTTTCTTTTGTGTTTTGCTCATTAATTATTCATGAATTTTATAATACCAGTATATGTGGCCAAACAGAAAATGCCCTCTTGGAAACACGGCCTTGCTCAGCGCAGGCCATAAATGACTCGAGCAGGCTGACAATGCATTATCTGCCTACTGCTGTTTGTTTTTTGGTTCATCATCCAATAGATTTTAGCCAATCAGAATTTGGCCTTGTTTGTTGATAATGATAATAAAATGACTTTTGTTTGGAATATTGTTTATTTGCGCCCTTGTAGTGTCATTTGTGTTCCTCTCTGCACACTGACTGCAAATGACACTTTGTGGGTGCAAATAAACAATCCCTCCCAAAGTCATTTTATTGTCCTATTCTGAGCTGTGATGATGCAGTGATGAAGCATTTTCATCACTGCATCATCATTCATCTTAGAGAATTGGTCCACATATACATGATGAAGATGCTTAGAAAATATTTTATAATTATGATATAACTTTACATTTTATACAATACATTGTGCATGAAATTGTTTTATATAAATTGCCTTTTTTCTTCCTTTCCTTAGGCTGAAATATCAGGATCAACTGACCAGTGTGAGTATCATCTGGTGTGAAATGTCCCTGTCAATGACTCACTTATTAATTAATAAATGAATTATTGAACAAAGTGGCTTGTAAATAAGACAAATTACCAGTAGCTTTTTTGCCATTTTCCACCATTTGGGTTCCCTGTGTACACAGGCAACCCATACAAAAGGCTTGATAATTTGTCTGACACCATCTATGTTTGATAAGATTGCAGACCATAGAGAAGGCAACCTGTATAGAAATTACATGATTCTCATTACTTATTAACCTGGGGTACATTTCATGTGCTACTGCAAATTTGTACCCCTGCAGTACATGTGCCTCATGATTGGATGATTTACTCCTAAACAATGGAAAGCCATGTCAGTGTTATGGCATGTTGTACGGAGTGTGTGTGTGTGTGCATGGTGCTGTAAGTTAATGTTATATATTTTTCAGTAATGTGAAAAACTGTGAAAACATTAAAAAATTCTAAATTTATTCATACCCAAATTAATTTCTTTCTGTTTACATAAAATTTTCTGATAATATTGCTATTTGCCAGCTTGCTAAAAGACCTTTCTAGTATTTTAAACTTGATAATTTTATCATCCAAAATCCAAGTACTTTCAGAAGATGACTCTAAAGTTCTTAGAGAAAGACAAAGGACAAAGGCAAGATTTGAGTCATTTTTACAAGATGCAGTGGCTGAGAACAGGTATGCTATAGTGATTATATGATAGATTTATTGACTGGGTTAATTAACATGCATATTGGGGGAGGGTGGTTAGTCCAAATAGGATGTGTAATCTCCATGTGAACAAAAAAAGCTTTTGCAGGGTTAAGGGCATCATCAATCTTTCCTTTTGAAATCTGTTTGCAGTCTCCAAGATTCTGGTAAAAAGAAGAAGAAGAGACGAACACATACTGCAGATTCAGTGGTAAGATTAAATAAGACTGAGCAGTTAAACTATAAATTACCCATGTATACATACGTACCTCTCCCATAGAAATGTACTCTGACTTTAATAACGCATGCCTGTGATATTAATGGTTCATTATGATGACCCTACAATGTACAAATGCAACTATTGCAACCATTGCACTCCAATATTTCTTGAAGTAGATAAGGGGAGATAGTGTTAGTTCTAATATGAAATAATGTACTTGTTTTTGACAGCTTGAAAGCATCAGGGCTGGCAGTCCAATAGCAAAAACACCATCAAAGTCTGAAGAGAGTCTTATCCAGGCAAATCTTTACAAAGAAGGTAAAATATTTATTTCATGCATTTGATTGTATTTGAAGAAATGCTTGTGAGAAATGTAGCAAAATAATTTGGTCATAATTCTGCCTCAGCCTGTATCAGAGACTACGCCTAAAATCATCAGACTGCAAGCTTATGCAGCTATCAATGGTTAAGCCAGAGAAGGGGGAGATCAAGGCTGGGGCTTGATTTTTTATAAACGTTTTTGTCATTCCCTCCCCAGGGGCTAAAAAAAGGATTATTCAAATGTGGTTAAAACTTGACTGTTATGGAAATTACTTCATATGTCATTAATTTGTATCAGAGGTTTCTGCCATGAGTAGGATTAAAAGTTTTAGAATTTTCCCTACCCTGGGCAAGAGTTCATTCAAAATTCCTAGCCTGTAGGACAGTACGTCAAGTCAACCCCCACCATAGGCCAGGCTTCCCGCCATGCTTTATTGATATGCATATTCATGATCATTAACAGTAAATACCAAAGAAATATCTCACACAACAATTAATGATGTGTTTTATGAGTAGATTATATACATTATGCAAGGATATTAAATTATTTGTTCTAAAACTCATAAATAATGAATAAGAAAACAAAGTGAATCACCACTGTGATGGTTGTTTGGATATGTGATCTTAATTAGCATAAAATGGAGAAGCCAAGATCAAACACTTGTCAGAAAGAATCTTTCATCCTCTATCTAAACACCTTGAAGTCAGTTCAAAAAGTGTTTGGATATCAGATGAACAACTCTTTCCCATATTTCATCAGTTACTTAAATAGATGTCTTTCTCTGGTTTTATGCAGATAATACCACACCAGGGAAGGAAAGCAAGGCAAGTTACAGGTCATTAATGAATGAAAAGGAAAATAACATACATGACAGTCAAGAGATTACACCAAAAAAATCAAAATCTAGAAGACAAAAATCATCTCAAAATGGGTGAGTACACTTGGTTTATTTAATCACAATTAGATATTTTAAAATGTTTTTAGAAAATAAATTTACTGCTTAGGAGTGTTTGTGACTCTGAAAACTATCCCTAGTGACATGTTCACATGTAAAGCATCTCTGTAATGAAAAAGGTCAACAATGGTTTTAATCTTTAGAGAGTTGACTTTGACTCCTGATGACAAAGACAAATCAAAAAGGAGAAAAAAGACAAGAACCCCAGGGAAATCAATCAATGACGACAGTGGAAAGGAAAATTTAGCATTTGAAGATGAAGATCATGAACTTGTTACCCAGGTTTGTATGTTTATGGAGCAATGAACTATGAAAGCTATAGCAGATTGTCTATTTCTTTCATCCATCCATCCATTCTTTCATTCATTCATTCATTCAGTTGTTACCAATTCATCCATCTCCCATAGTCACTCAAACATTCAAAAGTCCCATTGCATCCAACCATCCCATAAATCCATCCATCCATCTACTCACACCCATCCATCCATCCCATAAGTCCATCCATCCATCCCATAAAGCCATCCATCCATCCCATAAATCCATCCATCCATCCCATAAATCCATCCATCCATCCCATAAATCCATCCATCCATCCCATAAATCCATCCATCCATCCCATAAATCCATCCATCTACTCAGTCACCCATCCAGACATCCCATTGCATTAATCCATCTATCCCACCCCATTCTAATCTGTCAAACCAATTATTACATTTTTTATTTCATTCCTTCCTTCAAGGCTGAGACCTCAAAATCTTCAAAAAGTGCCAGAAGAAGAGGAGAACGAGTTAGAAGAAAATTGCAAGGTGAATGAAGTTTCTGAGTTTCTTGATGCCTCTGCAAGAGATTTTACACAATCTTAAGTGTTTGCTAGGAATAATGATTAAATTACTACTTTGAATTCAAGTCTTCTCGGATAAGGACGTTAAACTGTAGGCCCTGTCTCCCATCCCTGTATATAGGGGACATTAAAGAACCTGTTGAACTATTTGCATAAGAGTAGGGGATTGTCTCCCAGTTCAACAGCCTACCCCAACTGGAGGCATAACATACTAATACTAATTATTCACTCATGATTGTAAGCTGCGCGGCTGCCAATTGCGCCTTAATATGCAGCCCGTAAAGTCCTCCACTGACATTGATTGTAAAGCGCATTGAGACTTACGTGAAATGCGCTATATAAGTAGCCCATTATTATTAAGTACCCCATTATTATTCTAAGATAGCATGAATTATATTTTTTGTGCAAAAATGATTTATTGTTATAAATCTGAGAAAAAGATGATGTCAAACAACTAGTTATTTTATTTATGGCTTAGTTGTTAAGTTTAGAAGAAACTGTAAGGTTGAGTATGGAAGGGATCATTTGGTACCAAGGTTCCCTGAAATGATTCATTGTTGAACATAATTTTTTTCCTCATACAAGTCCAACTTTGGATGTTCAAAAACTTTTAATGCACTTGTATATTTGGTACATGACAAGAAAACCCAACAGAGGCAGGCTGGGACTAAAAATAATCACTCATAGTAACTATGATATCAGATGGTTAAAACTTGGATTGAAAGAAGCTATGCAAATAGTAATCTAATTGAGCTGATTAACATGGTACAACTTTTGCTTACAACTGCTGCATGTGATGAGCTTATGCCACACTTACAACACAAATTGCTTCGTGTAAATCAACCTGGTTAAAGCAGATTGCATGCAACAGTTGTAAGCAAAAGTAACATGTAAATCAGCCTTTAGAGCACTCTTGATATGTTTGTAACAAAGACGATTCAAGACAGTACAAGTAGGTTTTAAACTGATGACAGCTAAAACCAAAGCCACCTA
>JAAAQI020138128.1:0-12454 GCA_011800005.2 Stichodactyla mertensii
TATATCAACCAAACAACGATACAAAAAGCAGTCAAATGTATACAATACTTGTGGTTGATTTTGTCGCCGCCATCTTTACAAGTCCAACGAAAAGACGTTTTCAGTAGGGTTTTTTTCATCAGTTTTGTCGTAAAATTGGTGTCAAGCTCTTCTTCATTTATCTGTCTTTGAAATCTGAACAATTTTTGTTGTTTTATAGTAAAATGAGACGAAAACATATTACTTCCGTTCATTTTCACTGTTGAATTTACCTTCCCGAGCTTAGAGGCAATTCGGCATCGTGATTGGCCGAAAGCTCTACCCATTGTCCTTTTCGGACCGTGTCCAACCTCCTCTGTCAGCGGCCTAGGGGATTACGACCCCTGGAGAGAGGATTATGACCTCTCTTTGCCATGCACTGACCAGTATGCTGTCGGCTGTGATTGCAGACGGACACCTAATCACCATTCCCCATTTATCCCACAAATTGTTGTCATGTTAATGTGTGGTCTAATGGGTTGGGAGCATTAATAGCAGACTTCGTTGGCTTGTGGGACGTAGCAACGGTAACTATGGAGGTACGTTCGGAATCATGAAGACACAGGTCTCTCTTCAAACATCTTCAGTTAAATTACTCATCAGATTCTTTATCAATCTTAGTTGAAATAAGGTATTAATAGCGTACTAGCAAGTACGAACAGCTTTATTCGGCCGACAATAAAAACGTTTTAATTTCATTCGTTTAATAGATTTTTCAACTTGCGTACTGCTTATTTGCACATTACACGCTATTTAACAAAAGATTTCTCATTAAGTCCCTTTATCTGCACCTCCAACATGGCCGCCATGCCTTTGTCTTTTGATCCTCATGGGAATGGTTGCAAACAAGCAATAATTGCTAAACAAAAACTAAAAAAAGCAGTCAGGTAGAACTGTTTGCACTGGTAATGAGTATTGGGAACAATACGCAACACACGCTAACAAAGAGCCAGCATACTGTTTATTTTAAAAGACATCAAATCTGAAAGATAACTTTCGGCTTTAAATGTCTGAAATGCTTTCTACTGACTAAAAATAGACATACAGGTCATGTATAATTTGGGTTGAAATGTTGAGAGTTAAGTTCTTCAGTTTAAAACGAAATCTTTTTTCAAACTAAGGCTAGCTTTCGTTCCCTTTATTTCGATTTTACTGAGTTATTAAGTATCATGAGGCTATGTTAAATTAATTGTTTTTAGCTCAGAAGTGAAGCTTGAATTTTCGACGACTTCAGAAAGTCAAGATACAGTTGAGTAAACTTACAAAGTTTATTTTCGAGACGTTTTTGAGGCTTTTTTTTAATTACTCAAGAAAATTAAACTAGAACAAATTCCAGAATTGTACAACAATTGTGCTTTCCAAGGTTCCCTACAGGGAACCTTGGAAAGCCAGTTCATTGAAAAGCAAGGATTGCTATTGGCTCACTTCTCACCTCTGTGGATAATTTATCATAAATATTTAAACCAGACGCCAAATTCAAGAATAAAATTGATGTCTTGGAATAAGAATTGGAATTGATTTACAAAATGCTATGCGAATTAATGCGAACAAATTACCAGAATCACGAAAAGAGGGAGATTATATACTAGAGAAACTTTTTAGAATATTGAAATTTTATGTCTTAAAACCTTGCTAAATTAAAGAATTCTGTTCTTTAGTACTTCTTGCGTTTACTTCATTAATTTGCATCCATTTTAAGCTCTTCTGAGGTCAGGACTAGAGTGCTGGATATTCGAATGATGTAGTAATCGTGAGGTCAGAACTAGAGTGTTGGATATTCGAATGATGTAGTAAGCGTAATTTTAAGCTCTTCTGAGGTCAGAACTAGAGTGCTGGATATTCGAATGATGTAGTAAGCGTAATCAATGTAATCATGCATAAAATACTTTATTGTGCGTAGAATATTTTTCTACATTCGAACAGCATCGAAATGTGGATGGCATCCTGAAGAAATAACTCAGATATTTTCCCAAGCAATTTGCAGGTCTTTTTTTTTTCTTTCTTTCTTTCTTTCTTTTTTTCTTTTTTCAGAATTTAGAATTCTTTAAAGATCAAAGGCTATTTTTAAAGATATTTTAGCCTGTTTTTTTGCAGGTGATCATGGAAAATTACAACATTATTCAAAGTCTAAGAATAAGATTTTTTCATTCAAGATCGGCATAAGATTTGTTTATCTTCAGAGGTTTGTGGTTATTCATTTGACAACAGCAGCCCATGGCACAGCTTGGTTACCGGAACAAAACTTACACGAACCAAGATTAATTCCTAATTATGGAAAGTGTAGAATATTTTCTCAACTTACCGTTTCCATAAAGCAAAAATAACATCAATTTTACCACCGCGTCCTTCATTTTGAAGCCAAGCCAATCATCTAGAACAGATCTATGTGTCTCTATCGATGCAAAGCGAATAACTTGATTTTGACAAACTTTTGGGTGTAATTAGAATAAAGGTCACTCAGAGATGCAAGGTGAAAAGCAGCCTTGATGATTTCGCCTGAAAATGATCGTGCTAAGAGCTAGATCATTATACAAGACAAGATCGCTGAAACAGTTAGGCTGACTCAGTCAGTTATAAGGTTAACATCCTGCATTCACTGAATGATTATTCCACCAGCTTGTAACTTAACAAATATTGATCGTAACATTGTCCAATTTCTCAGGGGGAGGGGAGAGTCTGGAACGCTCATTGTGCTTCATATTGATGAACATAAGGTCTGTTTTTTCCTTTTCTTTTTCTTTTCTTTAGGCACAATAAAGTGTTTTATGCATGGTTAGATTGATTACGCTTAAAAAAATTAAATAAAAAATAAAAAATAAAGAATAAAAAAACCCCACAAAGTTAGTAACCCTCTCTCCCTAGGGAATCTAGCTTGCAATACAATTCTCAATGAGACAATGGGGTTCTTAAAAAGAAGGCCATAAATGGAGCGGAATAAAACCCGACTTCTTACCAAACGATGTTATTTTTTGGATCATTTGAAATTTGTATATTTCATTTTATTTTCGCGAGTTTGTCAGTTTTTGAATTAGTTTTTCTTACTGTCAAAGATTAGATGAAATGATTGCCATCAACGGCTCGCAGATGTTCGAGGATTTTAGCCAAGACTTTTCCAAGTGAAATGAATTTTTAAAAATCTTATGTTATTGAAACAACCGGTCAAAGAAAAAAATCTAAATGCAAACCCAGGTCTGTTTTTTTCTCAAGTCTATTTCTCTAAACAGTCCCAATTTTCACTGATTGATATATACAACTTTAAAAATGTATTTTTAGACATGGCTTGACACAAATTTGAATTTTTTTAAATTTATGCGCAACATCTCGTGTTCTTTGAGTTTTATTTACTTAAGAATATAACATAATTCTTCGGACAAAAATATCCCCTAATTGCTTCCAAGATGTTTGCTTTAATACAAGAAAAGCTAGAATCATAATGATATAAATTTTCTCTTAGGAAAGCTAAAACTTCTGAGTACGTTATATCGCTAAGTTTAGTATCAAGGGATCGTTTCATATGTTATTGGGCTGTAGCTGGTGGTTTTTGTAATTTTTGCTAAAAACTTTGTCTAGTCCCCCCTCCCCTCTTTATTTCGTGAAATTTTCACATGCCTCCTCATCTTGCCAATGATTCATTTACATGACCCCCCTCATCTTGCCAATGTTTCATTAACATGACCCCCCTCATCTTGCCAATGTTTCATTAACATGACCCACCTCCTCCAATTGCAACATCATATATTTTCTTTGCCCTCCCCCTTCATAGCCCATTTTTCAAGGTGACCCCTCCCCCCCCCGCACACACACACACAAAACCACCAGCTCCCCTTTACCTGTCCCTGAGGGAGCGTTTATAGGCTAGACGGGCTATGTGGATTTCAAATTTTGAAAGAAGACTTTTTGACACCACCCTCCACAACAAACTCAAGTATTTTTAATAACCCCTCCGCAGAATAAAATATAATGCTTCCTCAAATATCTTTGATGCGCCCTATCCCATACGTTTCTTGAGAAAGTTACCAACTGCCTTTTCCAAATCCACATAGCCCCCCCCCCCCCCAACCCATAAATTACGAACGCTTCCCAAACTTCTAAATGCAAACAGCTGTTTTTTTAGAGGATGAGGGAATTATCAAGTTTGTTAATAGCATTTTCTAATGATGACGTTACCATTTTTGCTCGCTATGCATCATGGGATTAAAATGCATACAAAGCCCAACATTTTCATGAATTCTCCCCAACAACAGTGTTTGGTTGTTTTGTTTTTCCCCATATCATTATGGATATAAGAGGTACTCTAAATCGGGCTATATCTGCTTCTTCGCATATCCTAAGCTTTTGTTTACGAAATTTGTTCGCTTTTCAATCCCATGAGGCAGTGCGATCAAATCTTCAAATCTATTTTTAGCGCCTGGAGAAAATGCTATTGAAGCCATTTAATTTTGAGTCGGAACACCAATTTTGCAATGACTTTACATGTAAATATCCTATAATAGAGTCGCACAAATGATCCAGAGACACAATGGAAAATCCCCAGAATCTCAACGCTCTGCCTCTGCCTCTGCCTCTACAGAAAAACGCAGTGCTTCCAGAAAGTTTGGTAAATCCCTAGACTAGACAACTACCCGATAGGTGCTCGAGGGAGCGTTACTGGGGGCTTCGGAATTTACCCCATCGTTTTCCACTCACATGATTTGAGCTCTAAATACTCCATAACGTATGATACATTTAAAGTAGACTGGTCCGAAGGGAACAATATGTTCTTACAGTCTTTTGACCCGAAAGTTAAAGAGTTTCCCGAGGGACCAGTCATCAAGTGTTTTGCTATATAGTAAGCAGACAATATTGTATAAATAGCTAGCAAGATAGTATGACTATATAGTATTTGAAAAATATCACGCGTGCGTCACGATATAATCACGTGACCTGTAAACTTTTTTTAAAGTGCCTATGATACATCTTAAAATATTCTCAGTATAGATTCTACACGAGGTGAGCTGTTCAATTCCCAAAAGAAATTATATAGTTTGAGTGATTCGTCTTGAAGTTATAAAGGTTTTTCCATGCCATATGCTAATGATGTGACGTCAATGAGGAAGTCGTTTATGTTCATATGTTGTTCCACTGACTACTATGCGAAAACTAAAATAGCATATTTTTTTAAAGAGCCATGTGTAAAGCATAGATGCTTTCAAAATTCAATTTATCCGTGTAGTTAAGTTTTGTATATTTAGTGATAACTTTCTTGATGTTACAGTCATTAACATATGCCAGTGGAAACCCAGACTCCTAGACCCAGACACGGAAAGAGAGAGAGAGAAGCTATATTCTTACAGAATCTGGACCTAGGAGTACTATATTTTTAGTAAAAAGGAGATACATTGGATTCTTTTTCTACCAGCCTGTCTTGCTCACCAGGTTCTGGTTCTTTTTCTTTTTTCGCCTCGGCCTCGTCTTCATTCATTTCGTCACCAGCCTCGCTATCAATTTGTTCTGATACGTCATCTTTTTCTTTCGACTCGTTGATGCTCCCACTAGAGTCTGAGCCCGCATTAAACGTGATGACGGGGCTGTGGTTGTCATGGTTTGAAGTGACGTCATTACCACCGTCTTTTTTGTCATCACTTGCCTGATGAATCAAGAAGCGAGCAAAATTCTTAAGGCATTACAATATGGATATCGATGAAATAATATCAGGATTTCTCCTGCTTCTAAAATCACAAATTTGCCGCAATTTTGTTCAAGAAAACGAATTAAAAATTAGCTTCCCCCAGAATGTAAATAACATATTTCTTACCTCTTCAATCGACGCAAATGTCTGAAAAGAAAAGATTTAAACATATTATCATTAATTTTTTGTTACCCTGATTAATGCTCAAAGACTCTTAGATTTAAAACTGGTTTGTTTTAACTTTTCAGAAACGAGCTTAACTATTGCACTTTTCCCCAAGATTTTTTATGATTAACTTCACAGGAAGCCCAATTTGGACAAGTGGAAAATGCAAACAATAAGAGATGATTTTGTAACAATGGACCTGTACCTGTAGCTCTGGTCTCCCAATGGTCGAGGTTTTTCTCCAGCTAAAAGTTTCAATCTCGTTGTCTTCAAGTGCAATACCGTGATGGCTGTTATTCATCAGTGTCATGTCGAATAACGTCGAGGACCTTGACCTTATTAATGTTGACTGTCTCTTTAACCTTCTGAATTTCACCTGTAAAAAATATTCACGTCATTTACTGATGGATCACTCCACAAACGCTGCACTACAAGAATCATCCCCAACCCGCCTCCAGAGCCGGCAACGCTGTCTCATATATACAGTCCAGCTGAACGGCATTAAATTTTCTAACCAGTCACACTCCGTTGTATTTGTTGCGGCCGGCCCTATGTTCAAGCACTTTTTTTCTACCTGAAAACTATTGAAAAATGAATCCAATATATTTTGAGTCTCAGGAAAGACCAAAACTCTTAATGAGAGTGATATTTCATCTGTGGATTATCTAAAAACCGCGCGAGAAATGATTTTCAAAACAAAGAGTGAGGGCCTCAGGTCTTGATCAGCAATGTTTTGCGCGATTCGTTGTTCACTTAGCTGGGGGGAAGCTCTCGCATCTTACGGACAGTTTCGTTTGTCCTGGCGAATAGCTCATGATTTTTGCTCTAATTTTTTCTGAGGCCGCTTAGAACGGACACCCAGATGATACGAACACGGGTTCCAGGGACTTGTTCCCGCGGGTTGCCTGTGGACGAGCAAAACACGTTCCCAGAGATCCCAGGTCTTTCCAAAAAAAACATGGCGGATGAGTTGACAGTCCAGTTAACAACTTCTGCAAGTTTATATGGATTTTTCTCGGATTTTCCCTCGACGTGACCATGAAAAACCGACAAACTTCAATTACAAAGGCTTCTACATAAGGTAATATGCCCATATTTGATGTATTTGACGTTAGAGATCAAAATTAGACGAGAAAGAGGATTTGACTTTATACTTCCAAAGCACCGAAAAGTAGGTTGGGGTAAAAAAAAAAAAAAACAAAACCCGACACGCAGCAGAGGACTTTTTACCAACTTCGCCACGTTTGTATAGAGGATGAAACACTCTTTCAAGCGTTTGATCTAGATAATTCTAGGAGAAAATCAAAGTGAAAGCTGGCCAAATGTTATACTAATTAAATTGAATAATAAAGTTCATGAGTTTGTGAAAAACGTGTTACTAGCTGCGGAATGGATAAATTATGAATAAAACATGACCAGTCATTATTTAAATGGAAGGGGGGGGGGGGGAGCAGGTGCAAAATTAGGTATGCCATGTGTCCCTAAGATATATAAGAATACAGAAAGAAAAAGCATAGATGTACATGACCCCCTTTTTGCACGTGCATGAAAATCAGTAACCCACCCCTATTTGCACCAGCCCTTCACCCCACCACATTTTCATTATGACCATTTCCTTATGATACAAATGAAACATGGCTCATCATCATTATTCTAAGGCACAATATATTAGGCATAATTAATATTCCAGTTTCGAGTTCTCTTTTGCTCAGCCTTAGCCTCAATTGTGCATAGAATATTTACAATTAACTGCAAAATCTGAAGCATTTGTATTGTTCCTTTATATATGAATTCCATATCTTTCCACAGACTGTTAGTAAAACTATAGAATATATTACATGTCATTGAGACTAAGGCTGAACACAAGACAACTCAAAAATGGAGTATTTTATACACTTACCATTAAAATTATTAATATGATGGTGTAAATTAAAACAACTGCACCTGCTGCTATGGCAACAATCATCCAAGGCTGCAGCAATGGCTTGGAATTTTGCACTGTGCTGTTATCTATATTTCTCTCTACCTTGATGACCTCAATCTTGCCCAGTTTTTCTATATCTGTACTCTCAATCTTAGTACTCAAGGATTCCACATTAACAGAGGATGACTGATCAAAGTAGACTTCAGATTCAAATTTGACGCTTCCTTTGAAGAATCGTGTTACATGAATGTCAATGAATCTGTCTAGTGCTTTGAGTAATCTTCGTAATGCAGTTTCTAGTTGGTATTTTAATTTTTTGGATTCCTCTGTGTAAAGAATGCCGTATTGAGCATTCCATTTGAGATTAACGGAAGCAATCACAAAGAAAACTTTTGGTATATTTGTGGTACCTATGGAAGAAAAAGGTGAAACATTTCTTCAGATGGCTAGCTGTCTAGATCTTGAACAAATATGAAAATGTAATGTGTTTTTGAAAATAGCTTGGTACTGGGCATGATCAACAGCCAATCAGAGTTTGTGCAGCATCTGATGGAATTTCATATTTTATTATTCAGAGTGTATAAATGAATAAATGAATAAATTAATTTAGATTAAGAGAAGAGAAGAGAAGAGATGAGATGAGATGAGATGAGATGAGATGTTTCAATTGGTACAAAAACTCTCTATAACCATGATAATGCTCTACATATTCAGTCCAGACATACGTTACTCACCTCCAGTGGTAGTAGGCTCCGTCGCTATGGAAACAGTTACCCCAGTCATAGACGACATTTCAGTAGGTTTAGTAACAGATGTTATTGTATGAATAGTAGTGGGCTTATATTTAGTTATAGATGGAAAGCCAGGAGTAGGTTTAGTAGCAAAGTATGACGCACTGATGGTAGATTTATTCGCGGTGCCAGCAGCTTTAGTAGAAGGTGGTGTTATTGTGCTCATAGTGTGCTTAACTGTAGATAAGATAGTTACAGCACTTTCAGTAGTGAATGGCAGTACTATTTTAGAGGTAGAATCGATGCTTGTTGCAATTTTAGCCGTGCTAGAGGGGGATGGTGTGATTATTAATGTGCTAATAGTAAGCCTAGCTGTTGAAGATGAAGGAGAATGTTCAGTAGTCACACTTTCGCCAGCAGATGACTGTATAGTAGTGGTAGTACCTACAGTAGTAGGGCTGTCCAGTTGGGTGGAGGGTGGTTTTGTTGTGAAACTGTAAGTGCTAGTAGATTTAGAGCTCACCACCGAAGTTGTGAAAGATGTTTGTGAAGAGTTAGTAAAGGAAGTTGCGCTAGTTATTGCACTGGTTATTTGGTATGTTGTTGTTTGTAGATTCGTTGAAGTTGATGTAATTGTCGAGGTAGTAATTGTATTGGTACGCATTATTGTGTCGGTTGGTGCAGCAGTAGGTATTGTTGAAGTAAATGTGGATGTAGAAGTAGTAGTACCTAGTGTTGAAATAGCGTGTGGCGTTGGCGTGGTAATAGTTGATGTAGATGTCATGGTAGTAAGTGTAATGTTATACATTGTGTCTGTTAGTGCAGCGGGAGTAGGTGTTGTTGGAGTTGATGTAGTTGTATAGATAGTATCTAGTGGAGGAGTAGCATGAGATATTGATGGAGTAGCAGTTGATGTAGTTGTATAGATAGTATCTAGTGGAGGAGTAGCATGAGATATTGATGGAGTAGCAGTTGATGTAGGTGTATAGGTAGTCAGTGAAACCGTATCTGTTGTTGATGTTGCTGTTTTTCTTGTTGTAGTAGTAGTAGTATTAGTTGCTGTTGAATAAGATGGTGCAAGCTTCGAGCTAGTAGCATACTGGGTATTGTAGGTACTTAAAGGTTGCTCAGAGGATGGAGTAAAATAAGCTGGTGTAGTTTCAGCGATAGCATAATTAGATGATCCAAAGTTTGAAGGTGTAGAGATGTTATTATTAATATTAGAGGCATTAATAGATGGTGTAATGTTGGAATCTTTTTTGGACGTACTAACTGTTTCAGAAGAAGAGTGCACGGTAGTGAACGATACATTAGAAGCATTCGCCACAGTAGCATTAATCATATATGAGGAACTAGGAGTTAGACCTGTTTGTCCAACTGTTGAAAACGACTGAGTCGTGTTTTGCACTAGAAGACAAAAATAAGAATTTAACAAATTTATGATGATTTCTAGTTATATGTCTGCGGCTTTGAATCCACCACAATTTGACGAATTGATGACGCGGAAATAAGAGGACATACTACTAGAAACCATCGTTAATTCGCTTTTTTCCCACAACAAGAAAGCAAAACAAACTAATAGAACCACTTTGAGAAGGAGACGTGCGCCGTGCGCGAGCTATCACGCAATCAATTATGTACTCAATATGTACTCACGCAGTCAAGTATGTACTCTTATTTTCCACGGGCAACTCCAACCAATTAGAAAGCGAAACAGTTTCTTAAAAGTTGTGGCTAAAAAGTTAGGAATTGTTAACTAAATCAGATTTTTGCACACCTCGATTATTCACGTTTTTACACCCCTTTTGTTTATTATTCATGTATCACATATCTATATCGATAGCTGTCGATTCAGTTCCGCTATCCTGGACATTTGGAAAGGAAGCTTGGAGCTTTCAAAACGTCCTCAGAATAAGCTTTGACTGATTAGTTTACGCGTTTAATGTGGCATATTTTTTCCTGTTGCAGTGTACATGTCATGTTATTGATCATGAACCATTTCTTTTTGATGGCATTGAAGGATTATGATTTCCTATTCGAGTATTTTACAAAACACTAGGATATGATATTTTCTTTTCTATTTTAAATCTTTTTTTTTTTTTGCTTTGTTTGTCTGTCTGTCTGTTTGTCTGTTTGTTTTAATATTCGTTTGCTTTGATTTTGTTGTTGGTTTTTGAAAAGTCTTTCCAGGCTAAGAATTAAATCGGTCAACATTTCCCAAGCGTTACTCAATGCGTCACGCATATCTTGCCGTCCCTTCACCCCTATCTTCAACCCCTGGTCTGTTTCGCACCAGGAAAGGAATTCGGACTGGCGCTGGACTCCCGATTCCATGTACTGGCTTTCGGCTTTCTATTGGTAGATTGTGGATTCCAAGTCTTGGATTCCGAAATCCAAAAGCCAAATTTTCGTTGATTCCGGATTCGTAGTTTTCCTTACATGGGGCAATGACTCCATACATAATAGATTTCCGTCTGCCAATGAAATGTTGTTTTTAAATCGAAAGTACATCCGGTTCTTGTACTATTACGGTATGATGTTTCGGTTGGCGGGACTTTGACAGAATAAGCCTGAACATAAACTTAGAATTCATTGTTCAAATTTCAAGCTCGGAACTCTTGAATGAACTGTGGTTTAAAATTTCAGTGAATACCTTACTATAAAGCTTTTGCTTTTCTGATTTAACGAATAGTAGCTAAAGTTTCATGTTCAGTGATAGTTTTATTAAGAAATTGTGAAATTCTTGCTGACGATGTTCAGACAAGTTTATTGTTTTCCTAAATGCTTGTTTACTTAAGAAACTGTTTATTTTCGAACTTTATTTGAATTTGAGGAGTTCGTTGCTGTTTAACGAAAACCATTCCCGAAAAAATTCCAAGGAATAAAACAATTTGTGTTCATATTTAACAATTTAGAAAGATGTAATGAAAATAATAAATGGGCAAGTAATCTTGCCTGTAGAGCTGTTAATAACCTCCTCAAAAAACTCATAACATCCAATTAATATTGGAAACCAAATGTCGCTAGAAAAGGAAGCCACTAACTAGGACTGTAATGTGATATTTAACTTAATTTCTTATTAATAAATTTTAAAACTAAAACATTCATAGTTCCATGTAATAAATAATGGTTTTCATAATTTTTTAAGATTGGACATCAAATCTTAGATCGTTTTTCGTGTACTCAAGGCACTGCTTTTAATGTCATAATGGTTTTATTTCCGCATAAGAAATTTTTTTTTTGACTTACCAGATGTATTATGACAAGATTTGGACGCAAGAAGAAAGTAGAGGAAACAGCTCCATAAAAGTCTGTAATCCATTGTTGATTATGCTGTTCTTTCTTTACTTTTATGAGCGCTTCTCAGTCAACATTTGTCGCAAAGTCGCAGCTGAGTTGTTATCGTTACTACGGTCAAAGACCGATTTAAAAACCTATCGAACCACAATTGTCTGGTTTTGATGAATATGTAACAGCAAGACAATGTCGGTTCAGTTATGGAATCAAACCAGTTCTGAAAGTGACAGAATGCTTAAACGAAACGCGCATATTTCTCTAAAATGAAAAGTTGAGGCATTACGATTATTTGCCTAGCAAAGAATGTCCCGATAAGTGTAACAGGAAGTTAAGGTAGTATGACCTTTGGAGCTCATTAGAAGACACTGGATTGTTGGTGATACTGGACTGAAAGATCATCGAAGCTTAGCTGAGAATAAAATTAGAAATGAAAAGAAGGAACAAGAAAAAGAAAAGACCGAGGACGAAAGAAAAAAAGAGGCTAAAGAGACAGAAACATCTATTTTTTTAATCCATTTGTATGTAGTCGGAAACTAACATAGATTAAATGTACAGTCAACGCACTCCACGCATGAGTATGGCAAGCCGATTGTAGCAATATTCAATAAATTAATATTTCATTCAAAGAGTAATAAATCAGTTCAATTCAAT
>JAAAQI020138139.1:0-12454 GCA_011800005.2 Stichodactyla mertensii
AAAATCGAGATTTTTCTTGGTATATAGCACACAGGGTTCCCAAAAGCCAAGATTAGTGTTGCTGCTCACCTGCTGGCTCGCAGCAATGAGTTTCATCATTATTTCGGGTAGTGATATTGTACAAGGTGAAAGTTGTAAATTTTATAGATTGATGGAAGGAAGTTGTCTTGATTTGTGCAAGCTTTAGAAACTAGTCATAAAGTAGGGGGGGGTTAAACTAGATTTAAAGGAGCTCTTTTTCTGCTGGCTCAGCGTAAAATGAGGTTGTAAAAGTTTCTATTCCCACCCTCTCTAATGTACAGTTTCATAGACAGCCCACCCCTTTCAAGAAGTTCAGAATTGCAGGGGCGGATCCAGCGGTGGTGAAGGTGGTGACTAGTCACCCTCCCCCTCTTGTAGGAAACTCCCATATGCATTATTAATCACACAAAAAATCGATTTAGTCTTAAATCATGCATGCAAATCACGCACGCAAGTCCTGAAAAGTCACCCTCCTTGCAAATATCTTGGATCCACTCTTGAATTGTTTGACCCACCTCCTGTTTTTACCTCAACTCTCAACCCCCTATTACTCTATGACCAGTCCCTTGATATCTTGCACAAAAGGGAATGAAATGTGGTTATCAATAAATTTTATAATTCCTTATTGTACTTGCAGTTCTGATGGAGATTCTTTTAGAAATAGAGCTCCCTAAAATTAACTTGATTGTGAGGCCAGCACGAGATACAAAAGAAATCACACTTTTTCTCTGTGGAATGTGAGATTTCTTTTGTATTTCCATCTTAGCTTCAAACTCAAGTTAATTTTGAGAGTGGTCCATTGAATGAATAATTACTTTAATAATTATGATCTGTACAAGAAATTGTACAATCTTTTCTGATAATTGAACCTCCTATTTATTCAATAGGTACTATGATCAACTTGTAGCCATGGAAGGCAAGCTACCTATCAGTGAATCTCAGGTAATCCTAAGAAAATGATTTAGACAAAATGCAATTCATGTTATGAATCAATGGTCTTGCAAGCTTTCAAGCCAAGAGGGCGGGGTGGCTATAAGCCAAGGTCTTACCAGTAGACTTCTAAATAAGTAGTCTTTTGTTGGGACATGCTTTGCAATACTGCCTCGGATACATTGAGTTTGTAATGGGGAATGAATTCCTCATTACAAATTCAAGGGTATTTATCTAGATATTGCCCTCATTAATGTATGGGTTTTATCCGGGATAAAGCCCGATGAATAATGAAGAAAACCACATTAGGTATGCAATAAGATATGGAAAATGAGTGAATAAAAACGATATCAAGCTCTTAACATGTCATAATTTATTTATCACACATTTAGGGTCGATACAATAACACACAATAATATTTTATTGTTCAAAATATCATTGGACAGTTTACTGTGAAGTGATATCATATCACTTCACCGATATGGAATTATTCATGGCTTTATCACATGGATATCGATACTAAATGTGTAATAAGTATATTTACTTTATGAATTAATGCATTATCTATAATAAAAATGACAGCAAATTGTTTGTTAAGAATGTGTGCTTCCAGGTTCTATGGCTAAACCTGTACAAATGAATCCAAAGTCAAGGATTGTAGTGTTTTTTATGGAATGGGTGTTAGATACCCTATTATAAAGTTTCATGGAGAAAGCAAATAATTTCACAAAATAATCAAAAGTGGTACAGCAGAGAGGAACTGAATTCCCATATATCAAAGCTATACCCCCAGGGTTCAAAAAAGCAGCCGGCTACTGGTTGTAGCTGGCAATTTCAGCACCTTTTCCAGCGATTTTGTAGCCAAAAGTGCAAAAATTATATTAAGAAATAAAGTGATTTCAATCATTAATCAATCTATGTTGTACCCTCACAAAGCAGTGTATTCAGTAGACTGAAAAGCTCAAAACAATCACGTTTACTAGCGTAGCTCAATCGTTCAATCGATCAACTCATAGCATGCTGAGGGGACTCCCCCTCTATTAACTATGATGCAAGAGAAGGGCCTGGGATCAAAGATATGCCAAACCATTCATCATTTTCTGAAAAATTATTTTGAACCCTGTGCCCCTAATAAATGCTGGATAACAGTTGCTATTGCTATGGTAACAGTTGCAGTTATAATGGTTCCATGAACTACTTGTGTCATTTGCTTTTAGATTCGTATATCCTTTACCTGGTACGACTCATTTGATAAAGGCTCACTTTTTGGAAGCAAAAAAGCATGTAAGTATGTATTTATATTGTCCATTCATAATGATGTGAATTGTTGTAGGGTTGTTATGATCTTCAATAAAGCTGCTTAGTTCATGCTTAGATGAATAATTACATGCAGAATATCACTCATGACCCACCCCTTATTGTAGGCTCAAAAATATATATATATTACCTCTGTTGTTACATGTAGAGT
Source organism: Stichodactyla mertensii (assembly GCA_011800005.2). Classification (NCBI taxonomy): domain Eukaryota; kingdom Metazoa; phylum Cnidaria; class Anthozoa; order Actiniaria; family Stichodactylidae; genus Stichodactyla; species Stichodactyla mertensii. The sequence goes on from JAAAQI020138139.1 coordinate 2,420, forward strand.
GAGTTATTTTCTGACTTATACAGTCACATAAATGTACATAATCATGAATTAAACATGATTATAAAGAACTGATCAGAAAGTAAAAGGAGGGTGGGCAATGAAAAACAGGGGGGTGGGTCCTTTTTTTCTTTGAGCCTACAATAAGGGGTGGGTCATGAGAAAATAAGCCACTCATTAGGGCTGGCTTTTCATTTTGTTGAAACATTAGTAGAGTTAGGGTTGTGGGTCATACTTTTTTGGGCTTAAAACAAGGAGACATTGCCACATTTTATTGGGCCTTTTGATAATTGAATATTTACATGTAGTTTATATGTCCCCACCCCCACTTTACTTTCTGACCAATCCCCAATGTACATTGGTCAATTATAATGGTTGCATCATATTCACTTCTCAAGTATGAGTCTTCATGTACAAACAGTCAAGTGACTGGCTATTTTGTTCTCTTCTTAGCCATCTCCAGCAGTGCATTTGAAAGACTTTGTCTCCTCTATAACATTGGTGCTCTTCAAAGTCAGATAGCTAGTGCTCAAAATTTACATTCAGATGATGGTCTTAAGCTAGCAGCAAAAATGTTTCAGGTATATTTGAAATTGACACTTGAAAAAAAACAGCTCTTAATTGTTACTCACATCACTAAAGACAATATTTAATGAAGAAATTGAATTGACCCTTAAGAGGCCACTTTTGAGTTCTTGAAAATGATGCATGAAGGCAAGGCTTGGATTCTGGCTTGGATTTTGACCAATGCATGTCCACACAAACTATGGGCAAGAAGTTTTAAAACCAAAAGCCAAATGGTTGGTAACTTTTTCTCCGTTCTCCATCATTCTGATAATACAAAAAAACAACTCCTAATTTGTCTAGAATCCAAGCCTTGTTTTCATGCTAAATTCATTAGCAGTACTGCCAGGTATAATGAAAATGAGCTATTAGATGTTTTTACATTGGTGCTAAAATTTTAGGCATTATGTAAACGTGTGTACCAATAGCAAAACAGGTACTGTCTTGTTTACTCAACCCAATCCGATTTCAAACTTTTGATTTGCTCATTTGTAGAACAGTTTATTGTGGGTTTGCACTTTGCTTCTTTAATCAAAAATGCAAATTATATCTCTTAGTTTTGGGAACCAGAGCAAGAGGATTTCTTGTACCTACTGTAGGTTATTTATTAGCCCTAGAAGGATTAAAATATAAATATTTAATCAAGCCTATATTTTGGGGTTTTTTTTTTACATGTAGAATGCAAGTGGATGCTTTCAGATGTTGAAAGATTCTGTTTTCCCCCAACTACATCAAGTTCCAACCCCAGATATGTCAATAGAGATGCTTAATGCTTTAAGTTCAGTCATGCTGGCACAAGGACAGGAGGCAATATGGCACAAAACTGAAAAAGGTATTATGATCATATATTATGATTAGTAGTGTTTACAACATAAGCAGCCATGTTGTATCAGTGAGAATTTACAACATGAACCAAAGGCAAGTGATTGTAAATCTGATACAACATGGATGTGAATGTTGTGAACTATGTAAACAATGTCTAGATGTATGTTCTCATGTTCTACTGCTTTGTTTCCAAATAAATCAAGTTTGGCCGAGAAAATCCAAGTTAAAGTTTATGCAAATGGAGATGATTTTGTATCTGAATTACAACTTTCTCCATGGTTATGATTTCTATTGTGTTTTCCTCATTAGTTAATTATTCATGAGTTGTTTAATTATAAATAATATTATGCTACCTGATTTTCCTGTTTTTATTCACCACTCCTCTTCAATTTCTCCATTGCTACTGCCAAAATCATTCAAGTGTTGACAGCCTGGGAAAATGGGTCGATTAAATCCAAATGATCATGTGACGTTGTTACAGTACTCTTTTGCACATGTATAACTTGCAGTATGACATGACATCTGAGGTCTGCAGTTTAATGCCAAATATGGCAAAATTTGACATATTAGTCATTAGGCCATGGACTTCACACACCAATTGTCCCCTTGACAATTTACAAATTATGATCTTTTGACCGGCCTTAGATAGTCATGTGAGGTACCGGTAAACCAAAAATGCCTTTTCAGTTGATCCAAATAAAAAACCAATTGAGTATTTTTAAGGGTCTAACCCCTTTTTAGTTATTTAGCTATAGTATCTCAAATTCCATTTCTTAAAGAGCTTGACTAAACTTAATGGTGCATTCTGGCTTAGTTTGAAGGAAACTTCTTGGTTGTTTGTACAAGCTAGACCACAATGCAGCTGGTTAAGACCTAACATCCATTAATCCTACCATTGTTTTTTATGATTAATCAGGTTATTTACTGGTAATCTATTCATAATCTTATCATGATTAATAATTATAAATTAACCAGATAGTATGAAGTCTGTCATCATTGCCAAAGTTGCAGCACAAACGTCTGATCTCTACAGAGAAGCAAACCAGGCATGCCAAGTGTCTACTGTCAGACAACAACTGGAAAAGGTATGGAACTTATTGTTAATAAATATTCAATACATATCTATAGCTGCAATAAAATATTCATGTTTGCATACCTTACCTTTTGTTCATTGGATGATTTCCCATGAAAGATAGAACCTGTAGTTTTCATACATATATGAGTCAGGAGTGTGGTAATAGTCAAGAATTACATATAGGTGCCCATATTACTTGTAGTCATGGTAAAATATGCTACAGCTACCATACAGCTGTGAACTTGCCATTTTGTTTCACACTCATTCAGCATCTGCTTTAAGAGGAAGTACATCAACATTATCACAGTATTCCCTCATTAATATTATAATATTTGTGTGTTTTTTTTCTAGGAGTGGATTGCTGTGCTTGGAGCCAAACAAAATTACTTTTTAGCCATAGCTAACTATCACCAGGGATTGGTAGCAAAGGACAAAGGAGCTTATGGAGAGAATGTTGCAAGAATGAAGGTATTAAGATGATCACATAATTGGTATTCTCTGACTACACACACACACAAACACACACACACATACACATTCCTTAAACTGCTGATAACCAGAAGTCTTTTTTGATAACCAGAAGTTGTTCATTGCCTAATTACACTGGGACAGTGGAGCAATTCTGAATATGTATATCATACTCTTAAAAAGTGGGAGTCTCCACTGTTCCTGTTACAGTGTGTTGGTTTTTCAGCTAATAACAGGCCAAGTCTTAAACAAAAGGCTCTGAGGTGGTCATGAAATTAGCCAAACTGATTTCACTGTTCTCAAGCCTGAAATAGAACATTAGAATCCTGTTTCATTTTGAAGTACTTGTCACTGAGAGACTGTTTTCAGTCATTGTTGTTGTTTTTTGCTGATTTTTACCAATTCTGTTATTTTAGCTTGCAAAAGACTTATCTGAATCAGCACAAAGAGAGAGTTTATCATTGTTTGAAACCAAGGTATTATATTTTCTAATCTTTTGATGTGACACCCTAAAAAGTATCTGACACCCCCCCATCTAGGCATTATGGGACTTAAGTGAATCCCCCCCCCCCTCATTGCAAAACCTTGTGAACCCCCAAAATCATCTGCTCACCCCCCAAGCCATAAATAATGGCCAGTCCCTTAACCAGCTGTCCTCAAACAGATACTGTGGTTTGTTCCGTCAGTCTATGTTTTCTCAAAGTCATTCAAGATGTACTATGTTATCCACAGAGAGCTGAAGATAAGATGTTTGAAATCAATCAATCAATCAATCAATCAATCAATCAATCAATCAATCTAAACACATTGTACAATGTATCTTGTCCATTCAATAGGTTTGGATGGACCGTATCAAACGAGCGTACACAGAAGCAGAGAAAGACAACAACTTGATCTATCATGATATGATTCCAAGTAATGACAAGTTAGCAGCCATAGGGCGTGCAGCTCTGGCCAAACAACTCCTCTTGTCCAAACCAGCGTCAAACAATTTCATGGACATCTTCACCAAACTAGTACCCATGGCTGTCCATAATGCTCTGGTTGCCTATGAAAGTAGAAAGGGAGAGATCATTAATATTGAAGTGGGGAGACTCCGTGAAGGCACTCAGTTGATTAACAGGTACACTACATTCATTCGAAATAATTCTGAACTCTGATTCAAACGGAAAATTATAAATAATTCATATGATAGCACTTTATCAGGAAATAAAGAATACTTATCGTTAGAGCAGTTTTTGTATGACTGGAAAACGCGCGGTAATGAGTTACAGAACGTAAAGAGTGCGGTTTAAATCATCTATTCACAACGAGTAGTTACGGTATAGTACGGTATATGGATTTGTCGTATCTGTGGCCGTAAGTTTATGAGAAATTCCATTTGGTCACGTTTCTTTACCGGTTGGCTCAAGTGGTTGGTCATGGGACTGTTTTGTGGTCATCAGCTCCACAAACTATCACTAACACTGAGGGTTAAAATAACTGAGGAGAAGGTGTTGTCTTTGCTCTACAAATATCCCGGCGCAAATGATTAGACCACGACTGAGATAACCACTTGAAATGACGGTGCTCTCTCATTTAGGGTCGTTAGACAGTGCTTAGTTGCCAGGTGTTAGGCACTGATTTTGTGTGTTGTTTTTTATTTATTTTCTCACCAGCGTTCTTGCATCACTAAACCTCCCTGCCGCTATAGAGGACCTGTCAGGTGACAAAATACCCAAATCAGTCCTCGATAAATCAGCTACTGTCAAAGAAAGAGGTGGTGTAGCCACAATAGACACGCTTATGCAAGAACTACCAGAATTACTGCAGAGAAACAGAGAGATATTAGATGAGGTATGCAAGCTTTCAAGTACACAGCTGAACTATTCACTTAAGAGAGCATTCATTTTTTTAACGGGGGGGGGGGGGGGGGGGGAGGAGGAGGATTCCAGATAACAAGTGTATCAAAGTTTTCAGCCCCCCGTATTAACTTTGGTTTATAAATACATGTATAACCCTCCCATTATGCACTGATAGAACCCCACCCCCTTCTCCTGCTAAAAGTATGAATGCTCCCGGATAGAATCTGGCATCGAGTTTTAGAATAGAATTATCACAATTAACACATTTAAATGCTGTAAATTACGAAAAAATTGAAACCCAAGAGTTAATTTTTTTCAAAGGAAAGGAACGCGAAGTCTTCTCAATGGCTGGAGAACATATATCAATATGGGTGTTCTCAAACAAAGGATCTTAGGGGGCTTTCATTTATTAGCACAGAGGGGGTTTGGCAGAATTGTCTGTGTGTGTGTGTGTGGGGGGGGTTACGTTATTTTGAGAACCTAAGTAGGGGGGGTTATCACTTTTTCAAAATTTGATTCATGGGGGGGGGGGTTGTTTAAAGTTTGAGTTGCTTTTTAGCAAAACCTTTGTTCATGGGCACCATGCTGTAATTACCAAATTTGATGAAATGACATTTTCTAAATATTATTGCAAGTATTCAAAATCCACATTCTATTAAATATTGATACCTGACAGATAATTTGACTTATAAATCGGAGGGGGGAGGGGGGTTGAAGAGTTTTGTAAGATGATGGAAGGGGGTTATGGAGTTTTACCTTACAAAATGGGGGGGTTGTTTGTGTGCTGTTCCATGAAATTCTGCCACCCCCCCCCCCCCGTACTAATAAAAGAAAGCCCCCTTATTCCCAAGAGGATGACACGTGGTCTGAAATAGGAAAGCATTGCGCCCAAAGTAAAGAGGTCTATCAAAATCATCCAAGCGGGTTTATTTTAGTCTAAGGGATTTTTCTTTATCTGAAGGGTGTTCGTTTACTGGACGAGGAAGAGCGTCAAGACACTCAGTTAAGAGAACGCTTCAAGGAAAGATGGACGCCTAAACCTTCTGCAGAACTGACAGCACAACTGAGAGAAGAAGCCAACAAATACAAAGGGATTTTAGAGAATGCTGTTCGTGCTGATGGGATCGTACGCGAGAAGTATAATAGTCACAGGAAAGCAATGGATATACTGTGTAAAGGCGAGGTGAGATCAATGGATCGTTGTACTTAGAGCGGTTTTTGTATGAGTGGGAAACGACTGATTTACAGTATACGGTACGGTATGCAGTGACACTGACATGGCTTCCCAAGTTGTTTTCGTGTGAATGATCCAACCACAAGGCGTAGGTACGGTTACGGTAAAGTATGGTACAGCTACAATACGGCTTCCATTCTAATTATAGTTCCTCCCTGTTGAAGACATCGGGAAATCCCAGGGGATAGGAACTGAAAGTAATTTAGAATTCTGGGGATTATGTTGAAGACACTGTCTGGAACGTTTTTAAGGATGGAAATAGACAATGAAAACGTGGAAATATCCTCGTTGGAGGACGTCTTTCCAGTCATCAAGGGAGAAAAGAGTCAATTAAGTGGATAGCCTGGGGCTTTGGACGTCCTCAACCGGTGGTACAAATTTTAAATACAATACCAATATAGATAGTTTCACAGCATCGCGTTTTTATTTCTATTATGACTAATGAGGGAGTGAAGTCGAGGTCCAGGGTAATTCCCATGCTTTAGCTATCATTCGTAATCTTCTTAAAAACGTGTCAAGTTTGGATTTTTTCCCCCAAACTCGCCGCTTGAATAACCACGGAACAGTAGGTCCAAAAATTCAAAGTCTGCTCTAAACTGGAGTCGTAAAATTCAATTTACACATCTGTGTTGGTTTTATTTCTGGACAGGCTGAAATTGCGGCATTTTTGCCCAAAGTAAGTGGAGGTTCTTCTAATGCAGCGGGAAGCAGCGCTGTAGCGGAGCTCAGAAAACTAATGAACGAGATTGAAACGCTTAAAGCTGAACGGGACTCTGTGGAAGAGGACCTAAAAGCTCAACAAGATGATATGGGTAAGTTGGTCGATTGAATGTTGATTGAAGGGGTGAATTGATAGGGAGAGGACTGTAGTATGTCGACCAACAGACCATCATGCTGTAAGTTGCAGTCAAAACGGCTCAAGCGTACCCCCCTAGCCTCCATTAATGATTTCATTATTCGATAATTGACTTGACTACTCGTTCTGAGTTCATAATAATAAAACGGAAGACTTCAAACTTCCAAATCAATGACCACTATGAAGTGCATGTGATTTTCCAATCAGAATTTGAGTTGTTTTGACCGTAAGGTCACTGAGACGTACTTTCTTATCGTGTAAAACACCTCATGTTGTCTTTTACATATTTCCCAGCTGTGAAGTTTCTGAGTGCCCTAGCAGCAGATGGATCTGTGACAGACGCAGAAGGTATTATAGGCGGTAATCTAGCCAGTACATATGACCCACTCAAAGAGAGAGCCTCTGAAAGTATGGCCAGGCAAGAGAAGGTCCTTGCTGCCGTCCAGGTTAGTTCTTGTACATGTTATTGTACATGTTAGCTGAGAGGAAAATAAGGAAAAGTGATATGTAAAGAGTACAAAGAAAGAAACAGAAAATAGGATAGGTAAAGAGAAGGAATATGGGAAGGGTAGAATGATTAAATATGCAGGGGTGGATTCAGGATTATTTCCAGGGGAGGGTGTACCTGTAGTATTTGGAGTATTTACGAATGAAAGGGGCACTTAATATGAGTTCAGAAGGGCATTTTCCTGTCCTGGGGGGGACGTACACCCCCAAAACCCTCCCCCTGAATCCGCTACCGATATGGGATAGACAGGGGATAGATATGGGAAGATATAATTGCATGAAATATGAAATATGGGATGCGTGAAAAGGATAGAAACTATGCCAGGTGAAACGGTGGGAGAGTAATATAGTTAACGACACATGATAAAGGCAAGAGCAGTTTGGGGTGAATGATAGATAGAAGTGCAGCTGTAGAGATGGAATACTAAGAAAAAAGTGCATTTGGTATATGCTGCTGGAGAATCTTCCTAGTTGACCGCGTAAAGCTCTGGCTTTAAAATATCTGATATTCCATGGGCATTCACTAAAACACGTTAATATCTTAAACAAAAACGAGGGTAACCCTGAGTAACATTTTTATCGTTTAATATCTTTTAGCGTTTTATCGTTAAAGTTCTCCATTCTAATCACTTTGCCGTTAATTTTTTTGCAAAAACTTTGACGCTGAAATGAGGCTATCCCGAGGAAAGGAGACTGCAGTCAAATGATACAGCGGCATTTTAGAAATTCACAAAGGGTCGAGCTTTTCAGCGACCACGTCATCCAAGGAACACGTGTAGAAACTCACTGAAAATGTTTTTATTTCCTTCCCATGCACTCAAATCGTAGTTTATGTCCAGTTAACACAAGTCTTAACTAATATCATCTAGATTGCTAATGAGAAATTCGTGCAAGAGCGACAGTCTGGTCAAGCTGTTAGTGAACGAGAAGCTAAGCTCAAAGACCTAGCAACAGCGTACGACAGCTACATGGAACTCACTGCAAATCTCAAGGAAGGAACAAAAGTTAGTCGTGTTGAAACGTTTGTTTAATTATGCTGTAAACTGACTGTAAATCACGACAAGGTCACGGTACGCAGTGACGACATCCACTGAGCCAGTCATCCAATCAGAATGCTCAGTGATGGTGCTTTCACGGACATATCACGGCATGACTGTACCGTGACTTTCAGTTGAACGAGCTCTGCTCTAATGACGTCGTTTTCATACTGTTTAACACGTTCAAAAGACTTAAATGTTACACATTGTTTTCAGAGTGACTAACAGATTTTTTAATAATTCAATTTCAGTTTTACAACGATTTAACGCCAATTTTAGTAAGGTTTCAACAGAAGATCAGTGACCTTGTCTTTGCTCGAAAAACAGAAAGGGACGATTTATCCAAGTAAGCAACAAACCTCTGGGAATAAGAGCTTTTGTTCTAAGAATTTTCATTTCATTTCCATGTGATATCGAAATACAAATATATATGGTAAATTAGTGGAAACCAAATCGAACTCAGAAAAAAATCTGAGCCCCAGATGGGATTCGAACCCACGACCCTCCGTACTCTAGTCGGACGCTCTAACCACCGAGCTACTGGAGACTCTATGGTGAGCAGGGTTATCCGTGGGTTGTAACTAGAACTGCATCACGCAGTCACGTAGTTACGACAGAATACGTTAATGGCTTAACTGCATCGCGCAGTCACATTAATGATCAGTAAATAACTGATAACAGAGCCATGCATCTAACCAACCATCCAAACTGCAATGGTACTCTAGTCGGATGCGGTTTTATATCGAAATACAAAAGACAAATATCCTTAAGTTTTCGTAATGGGTGGAAACGTAAATAGTAGCAAATTAGCCGATTTCTTTTAAGAAAAATGTACGTCATCTAGACCCTGGTATCACGTTTTTGTCTGAGTACATAAGAGATGTACACTATATGAATATGTAAGAGATGTACATGTTTGGAGATGTAATCTACGATTTGATTGCATCTTTTTTAATTAGTTTTATTTTAACAACTTTGCACATCAATAACGAACGTGTGTGAATCTGTACCTTTACAGGGAACTTCAAAACTCTATCGCAAATCAACCAGCAGAACCAACTCCCTCAGCACCATCACATCACCAAGGTAACAAGACATTGAGTACATACCTCTTATTAACTGAGCGCGAGGGCCGTACCGCAAGTTATGGACCAAAACGTTTTCCTACTGCCTTGTGACCCAAGCGCGTAGCGTGCGGGCCATAAAAAAGTGGGGAAAAACGAGGTTCCATAATTTACGTACGGATCGAGCAAGCGAGGTTAATAAGATGTTTACACTATGGCAAGGTGAACACAAAAATAAGTTTGATGGTCCGTACCGTATGTTATGGACCGTAAATTGGTCAGCACGTGAAATTACCTTGCCATCAAATAAATGTGTTTATTTGAACCCAAATAGCCTTTGTAAACTAGTATTGATGGTCTTCATCCATTCCCAAGAGGATCAAAAGACAAAGACATTGCGGCCATGTTGGTAGTACTGTTGGAGAGGAAGTGACGTAACAGATGTCACGTGAGGAGAGAGAGCGGGAGCGAGAGAGCGGGAAAGAAAAGAGAGAGAGATCGCCTTTGTAAGAAGAACCTTTTGTTGAGTTAAAATAAATACAGAGACAAAGACTTCGTTGGAAA
>JAAAQI020138150.1:0-12452 GCA_011800005.2 Stichodactyla mertensii
TTGCATGATTCCTCTTGACCCACCCTTTTTCCTGTGCTTGAAAATGATGGCCCACCCCCTCTTTTTTTCCAGCCCACTCCTCCTGGACTTTATGACCAGTACCTAAATAGGGACGTTTTTGAGCCCAGCATATCATGTAATAACCTTTATTTTCACTAGAAGTCCACTAGAATTATAAGTTCTTTTGTGCAATAAATCCTATTTATGGCACAAATAATTTCCATCTGTAGGTGTGTGATAGTTTGCTGAACATAGGGCCCTGCACATGTCTGGATATGGGTGAACCTGGATTTCTTTCTGTAAGTCTGCAAGAAATTATTTAAAATGAAATGTATTTTTGAAATTCTAAAATTTTTTGTTAATTATTATTTTTTTATTACTATTATAATTGTTTATTAATGTAGTAAATGTCATTTTGTAAGCTTTTTTAATATCAGTTTAAGAGTTTACTTTATTTATCATTTATCATTGATATTATTTTTCAATTCACATTATTTTCTGGATATCTAAATGGCAATAGGAAGAGGTAAGCATGGAAAAAAATTTTCTTCTTTTCTAGCATAGTTCCAAATGGTAAATGAAACAAAATAACAGGTTTTGTTAAGAGTGGTATACAAATGTAGCTTTTGCTAGTTTGCAATAGTACTGCATGTCAGTGGCATCACAACTCAGACAAACAATGACAACTTGTTTTGAAAATGAGCAATGTTTCATTAAATAAAATAAAATGTGTGTTTCTCCAATTATGTTCTTTTCAGTATAATTTTGTTTGTCTGAGTCATGCATCTATTAAGTGGGCTATTTTTAGAACTGATGCACAGCGCTATCTGTATGGCCCACTTTACCACACACATTACCACTACATTTATAATTTCATATTTTGATTTTTATGGAGGGAGGAAAGCCGGAGCACCTAGAGAAAAACCCTTTAGGCAAGGGAGAGAATAACACATACATCCAGCAAACACCACTCACATAATGAGCACACGCAGGGCTTGAATTGGTGAATCAGTAAGCTCAACTTTGGTGAAAGGCTGATACATTGCAGTGCAGACCAACCATACCAGTGTAAAAGGGGCAGGGGGTGTTAGCCTTACCTTTTGAGGTTGGATCCTTAGGGTGTATTTAATCTAAAAGGAACTCCAATATGTTAGCTGGTGCAAAGGTATTACAGCATATACAGTGTGATGAAACTGTAGTATTCATTTATTTTGTTATTTTGTTTAGTTTTCTGAATCTCTTGATCCTGATGTTGAACTTGTGTCTTGTTCTGGCTATGGTAAAAATGGAGCTCTCACAGTATTACAGGTGAAATAAATTCTATTAAATTTTGCAAATTCTTAATGCCACTATGACAATGTTTTTGAATATTTTTCCCGGATTCATGTTCTTGCCACCTGTACAAAATGTAGTTTGCTAAATGATAGACCAAATCCACTTGGACGTAATGTTTTCCCATTTCAGACCATGTGTCTTTAGAATATGATTCTTTAGAGAAACAAATAAACAAATCAAGTAAATAATTTGTTCAAAAGTCAGTAAATTTGTATGGCAATACATGAACAATGTCCAGACATTTATACCATGTGATGGCTATTGCCGAAAAGGTCAATCACAATGAGTAGTAATGGTTATGCCAAGAAGGTGTCATTTTTGGCACAGCACATCCCAGTCATATAAAATCCACTCTACTTTCATCCCTTTTAGAGAACAGTAAGACCACAAGTTGTAACGACATTTGAACTACCAGGATGTACAGACATGTGGACAGTGCTCTCACAGAATAAGGTTGGTTATTCTGTTTAAATCATCTTTACTCGTGCTCTTAGGGATATAGCATTATACCATATAATATTTCTAGTACTAAATGGGCTTCCCCATCATTTTCATTTTAACCATCTAGCCACTACATCTTGAACTTTTAAGGGTAATCAAGGGTGGTATAGTGGTACTGTAGCTCACCTGCCTCTCACCTCTGGGGTCTCTGATCCGATTCCTGTACTTGGCATTTCATGTGAGTAGAGTTCTAGCTTGTTGGGTCTCTTCCTCAAGGGTTTTTCTCTGGGTTCTCTGTTTTCCTCCCTCCCAAAACCTATTCTAAATTCCAATTCAATTTGTGAGTTAGCTGTGCCAGCTGACTTAGATCAGCACAGAGGTTGTTTCAGGATTCAATAAAATTGATGGTTTTTTTAAATTTGCAACTCAAATAAAGTCAACTTCTATGGATGATATAATGTGTCTACATTGTTTGAATCCCATTGAAGCCCGAAATTTTTTCGTGTATTCTCATTTATCACAATCCCTTAGATTGTGTCTATTTCACTGTGACGATCATTATTTACAACTAGTATAGCTACTGTTATTTAAAATATTTATCAAACTTATTAATTAATTTATTTTCAATCAAGGAGGACCAACCAACAGAGGATGCAAAGATGCATTCATTCTTGATATTGAGTCGTCAAGACTCAAGCATGGTAAGCTACATATAGTTACATACTAGATGTACTTTCAATCTAATAAGCTTTTTTACAGTCATATTGCATTGAAAATTATATTCATTAATTGTACTTTGGTAACTATGATGTGACTGAAAAAAAATCCATTTTAAGACCATTTTTGAACTTGAATTTGAAATTTTGAAATTATTATAAAAAAATGAGTTTAATGTTCTGAGCTTCTAGAATTTAAAATCAGCTCACAACTCCAATTCTGATAGATTCTTCAGCAAATACATACCAATGGTGGCTTAGGTAGAAAAACTCCACAGAAAGTCAAGCATGAAGTTTACATTATTTTCCTATCAGAATTATAGTAGTAAATTGATTGTGAATTTGTCCTCAGTAACTTAGGCCCAGTTTAGACGTCTAATGTTTGACACATCCAATCTAATGCAAATTAGTCAAATATTTTGTTTGAACTCATTATCATCTCATTTTCCTTGAATTTGACATGGCAAAAGTTTGACGTCTGAACTGGGCCTTACTGACATCTGTCAATCATTTCACAGGTATTAAAGACAGAGCAAGAAATCATGGAATTAGACAACTCAGGCTTCACTACTCAGCATCCTACAATCTTTGCTGGTAATCTAGGGAATGGAAGCCATATCTTACAGATTACTCCAATGGGAATACGGCTTCTAGAAGGAGGTTTGTTTGTACTGCATAATTATCAATACAATTGAAATCATGTATACTGTTGTGCCATTAGGTTAAAACAGGGGTTAAGTATTCCCATTGGTAAGAGATGGTCAATGTAAATCACCATCCAGTTGCCTCAGTTGATTGGGCATTTGTATGTTTAGCAGGAGGTCATGTGGTTGATCAGGGAAAGCTGGTCCAATAGTCCATTCCCAAGGTACGGTTGAGTGAGCCCGATACCAGCCAAAGCTTCAATTTTATTACCATGATAGCTTTTTCTTCTTGGTGTTCTATATTATGTAAATTATATACGTATTGTTTAATCAGCAACTCTTCTTTGCTTTATTGTTTAATCATCCCGAAGTCCATTGTATCAGATTAGTACATAGCTCAGTACACGATGGTACGTACTGGAATCAAGGCTTTGGCAAGTACCAGACTAACTCAACTATTTCTTGGGAAAGGACTATTAAGCTGTCCATGTTCAGAAAAACTAGAGAACTGAATTTCCCTGAATATGGAGAGCTAAATTGCCTGTGATTTTTAAAGGATTTTGGGCTGTAAAACTTAAAATGTATATTTAGACCATGATAAAAAGGGTCATTCCTGCAAACTCTTACTGACAGTTACTATCATTTGTGTGTAGTCAACCAGGTACAGCACATACCAATGGACTCAGGTCTGTCATCCATTGTCTGGTGTTCTGTTGCTGATCCTTATGTGATACTAATGACAGCTGATGGTTCTGTTGTGTTCTTGGAATTCATTGTTGATGCAAATGGACCTAGTCTTACTGTATCTCGACCCCCTGTCAATCAGGTATGTACATGTACCACCCCTCCCCCACACATGATCTATTTGTCTGCAATGAAGATCCTTGGCCATCAGGTATGTACCACTCCTCCCCCCCACATCATCTATTTGTCTGCAATGAAGATCCTTGGCCATCAGGTATGTACCACCCCTCCCCAGCAAATTACCTTGTTATAATTTGGATTATAACTGTTTTGTTTTTGTGTTACAGGGTTCAAAGATATGTGCCTGCTGTACTTACAAGGATGTCAGTGGCTTGTTAACGACAGAGAAATCAAACACCACTGAAGCCAGTAAACCCTCACCTCAACCCCAGCCAGTACAAAAAACGTGAGTCCTTTACTGAAGTTTTCTTGTTTCTTTCATAGTCGTACTCTTGTCATATCTTGAAAAAGCAAGGAAAGCTGCATTCTGAAAAGAAATTTGAACTTTTTAGGGGAATTGTATTGACTCAAATTTGGCGGAACGTTATAATAATGAAGTCAAGAAGCATCGACTTAGTCAGGAGATATTCCTACGTTTTTGTTACAACTAGACATAAAAAATCTTGCACCTCAAGTTTGTTGATAGATAATTTTAGAACAAAAGCAAATGACACTGTTTCGTAGAGTGTAGTGTCATTTTTAGTTTGTTTTACTTGGAATTAGTTTAATTCTCGTGTATAAGATATATCTTGAGTTGAGTGAAGAGCTTCAGCTTGGATGAGAAGATTGATGATGATAATGTAAAAGGTCTGACACCCATTCCTTCCCATGATTCAAAGCCCTGACAGCAATAACAAGATTTTTATTGCTGTAGTCGCGTGAGCGTACACTCAGGTCTCTGCTACAATACCACAACACCAAGCCATGTGTCTGTGGTTTCTGTAGTGAGCATGTGCTGGTAAGGGTGCAGGACATCATCATAACGTCTTGTACTCCAAGCTGCTTAAATAAAATGGGATTGGATCGGTGAAACCGTGACTTCAAAAGCAGATATCTGAAATCTTCAGTAACACTCATTAGGAATAGTTTTTCACGACTGCCAGAAAAGGTTTGTGGTATGATTGTACCGTGCCGTGACGGTGACAATGATTGGATAGATCGATTGTCGGGGAATGTGAGTGGGAAACGTACGGTACTGACCTACAGCACGTACACAGTACGATATGCAGTAACACTGAAATGGCTTCCCATAAGAATGACTATCATATGAGTGGGAAACGTACGGTACTGACCTACAGCACGTACATAGTACGATATGCAGTAACACTGAAATGGCTTCCCATTGTTTTCCTGTGAATCATCCAATCACAGTGGCCAGTGTTTTGATGTTATTTTATGTCACTAACACAGTTATTTTCAAGCTCAGTTGGACTCAAAATTGATCATTTTTCATCACAACAGGAAAATAGATATTGATGAAGAAGATGAGATGTTGTATGGAGATTCTTCGATAGTGTTTGGGAAAGAACCTGAACAACCTTCTAAACCAACAAATAAATGGTGAGACATTTTAGTAAATAAAGCGTACGTAGCGTTTTTTGTCTATTCTTCCGTTCGTATATCTGTCTTCACAGATATACCATCCGTCCATCTCTCCATGCCATTCATTTATCCCAACCTTGATTTCTTTGTTGAAATAGCCTTCCATTCCTAGCCCTATCCCATCCTACCATCTATTAATTTCCATTTTTCATTCTCTTGTCAAGGGATCCTAAAGTAGAGGTGAATGACGAACCAGTAAAGACTACGTACTGGTGTGTGTTGTGTCGTCAGAATGGCGTCATGGAGATCTACTCCATACCTGACTTTAAACTCGTCTTTTACGTCAAGAACTTTAACATGGCTCCTAAAGTACTGGTGGACAGTGGAGACCCTGGACAAGGAGCAAGGTATGTCAGAAATTGTCTTACTTTTTCATTTATTCACGGACAAATGGAACTCTTTTGAGTTTCAACAATATTCGGGTAGCATAGGTGACGTAGCGGTAAAACGTTCGCCTCTCACTACTGTGAGTCTGACGGGTCGGGTCACTGGTTTGAGCCCTGTGGATGCCACATGTGAGTAGAGTTTGTTAGATGTGTTGTTCTCTCCCTTGCCTTGGGTTTTTCTCCGGGTTCTCCGGTTTTCCTCTCTCCGTAAATATCAACATGTGAGCTGAGAGTTGTATGCTTAAAACAGTCAATGTAGTGGTAGTGTGTGTGAGTGATAGTGCCCCCAATTAGTGCGAAAACGCTACAACAACTAGACACTTTAGCTTTTTTTCCCTGGAAAATTCAAAATTTTTAAAGTTTATTTAAAGTCCGTAGATGGAGAGTTACACACTGCCTTCTTACGCCCCTATTTGTGTTTTATCTGCATTAGTGTATCAAGCGTTCGAGACGAAGAGTCTATCGCGGTCAAGGAAATACTACTAACAGGTCTGGGGTACAAGAAACGGAGAGTAACCATCGTAGCGCTTGTGGATCAAGATCTTCTTATCTACGAAGCATTTCCTTTTAGTGAGACAGCCGTGGAAGGGCATCTTAATCTGAGATTCAAAAGGGTTGGTATTCATGCTTTATTTTATTCACAAACCGTGAGTTAATGTATAGTGTTGACCCCAAGAGGGAGAGCATATCGGTAAGTGTTTTCCTTCTTCTCTTTTTCCTTGACCGCCATCTTGTTTAACATCTCGGGGAGAGGGGTGGGTGGTGGAGTAGATACCCCGGGGAGGGGGAAGAGTAGATACCCCGGAGAGGGTGGAGTAGACACCCCGGGGAGGGGGGGGGGAGGCTGGTGTAGAAGGCAATGGTGCGAGATTGTATGATCGTGATCATGTAAAATGTTGACTCCGCGGGGGAAGACGTGTCATCAAACCCATCAATTCTAAAACCGTCAATTTTATCAAACCCTGAAACAACTTCTGAGCTGACATAAGTCAGGGGCACGACTATCTTGCATCGCATTGGAATCTAGTTTGTTGGGTTATGCAGTGGGGAGTCTTGTTTTCTTTCTTTTCCCTTGACCTCCAAATTGCTCAAAACCTTAGAAAAGCGGGAAACGAGGGTAGATCCGAGGGCTGGGGTGGCGGGGCAGAGAAAACACTTTTCATAGAAACGAAGGTGAAGTCGCCCTTTTTTTCAGTTTCTGTGATACGAAACGGAGTATCACTTCGTCCCCTGCTTGAGATGCTAGTCTATGGGAAATCATATACCATAACTGAAATAACTTCATAGGTACTCACCCCAAAGTGACTAATACATGAACTTGGTAAATAAGATCTTATGGAGTAAGCCTGTTTGCCATTTCCATTTGGTTTTGCCCTGTCAGGTCCAGCACTCAGTGTTGGTTCGGGAAAAGAAGGCTAAAGCATCTAAAAACAAGTTAGACAATGAACAAGGCAAGATGAATGATATTATTAGAGTAGTTTCCTTACGACTATGTTCACTGTTTAAGGTTTAAGACTTCTGTTGAACCAATACTCCAGTTTCGAGTTCTTTGTTGCTCAAGGTTAGCCTCGTTCTTGTGTAGAATATTCACATGCCTCAGTGAAGGTCCATGGAATTTCAAAGTGTTTGTATTGTTGAAGTTATGCATTCTTTACTTCACTGTTGGTATTGGTGAATATTTTGACACTGAAATGAGGCTAACACTGAGCAAATGAGTCTGTAATCAAGGAACACAGCGGTATTTTTCGAACCTGAAAAGGGTCTATTAGAGTGCGCATGCAATATTACTTGGGAAACGCACGACAGTTGCAGCTACGTTAAAGTTGGGTCTTGCTACGGTTATGTAAAGGATTTGCCGTAGCCTTTCCCGCTAATAAATCCGGTCTACCGTAACAGTAACTACGCGTTGTGGTTGGTTGATTCACACTCAAAACAATAGGAAGCGCCATTATAGTGTTACAGCATTTTGTACTGTGTACATGCCTTTATGCGGTACCGTACGTACCACTCGTACAATAATAGTTGTACTGCCGTGCGTTTTACACCAACATAGGAAATGTACTCTGCACAGAAATGCTAATACACTTAGATATTTTTTACAGAACAGACAAAAGTTGCAAGTCTGAGAGTATTTGACGACATCTCCTCCTACGCAGGGGTAAGCTGTTGTAGCTAAACTATAACATAGGTTACGTGCATCTTTTATTGAACGATTTCATTGATCAATACACCTTGCATATTGTAACGGTATACTACCAACTGTCACCAAAAAAAGACACAGTTGTGAAAAAGGTAATGAACATTCATCACGCGGCGGCCATGTTGGCTAAAACGATACATTTCGCTCCGCGTGGCCTCGCATTCAAACACTTCAGAACGAGTCCACGCGGGGAAGAACAAAAGTTCTGATATGATGAAAACCCTTAACCATTAACCAACTCTGGTTTCATTATGGTTGTTAGTTTTCTACATAGTCTTTAAGTTTTTTTTTCCATATTCACTATTTTTAAGATCTTCGTATGCGGTTCTTTCCCACATTGGATATTTGTAACCAATCGGGGAGCATTGCGGTGTCATCCAATGAGCATCGACGGTCCAGTCACGTGTTTTGCTGCCTTTCACAACGTCAACTGTCCCAAAGGTTTTCTTTATTTCAATACCAAGGTGGGTATTAGATTAAACAATAAAAACGATAACGCTATATCAGAGGGAAGTTTGTATATGCTAGTCGCAACCGCTGCAAATAAAACTTCTGGAGATATCAGCTTTCAAAAACAGCCATTATTGTGGGTGGCAAAAACGTTTATGAGCCATACATCGTTTGTAAAACTTTAAGGTTTTGGAAGCATCACTCAAAAAGTATTTCATGTGCCGGCTTAGACTTGATGGCTAATTATGCTCTATTTCTCCTATTTTTGGGTGGTGCGCGTTTCCCAGGGTTCATGGCCAGTTGAAAGTGGAAGCCATGTGAGAGGCTAGCTCTGACACACACACACGAACTCGGCTGTGTCCTAGTCCCTGATTCAAAAAGTGTGATTCAGACGGGAAGGGAGGTAGTCAGGCAGACCCACTGACAAACCGGCAGACACGGACATACAGGTGGACACACTCAGGCAGATAGACAGACAGAGGCTTGTTTTGATGGGGACTTTACTGAGGCAGTACTGATCTTTCCCTGTTGTAGAGTTATATTCACTTTATTTTTATTCTATTTTTCAGGGCGAATTGCGAATCTCTGTTCTACCAACCCATCTGAGCTACGATTCACCTTGGCCTGTCCGTAAAGTACCTCTACGATGTACGCCACACATGGTAGCTTATAACAGGGAGAGTAAGGTATGTACCGGGGATAGACCCTGGATGGTAGGACTAGTAGGATACTTGTACACTTCTACGAGTGCCTCTTCTGAGATGTATTGTGGTCTAGCTTCAATACAAACAACACTATATAAGGCATGATGAACAATAGATGTTTGTACCGAAGCTGAACCACAATGCACTATGATCACTATCCCAGAAGAGGCCTATTAATCTGATAGTCGAACAAACGAATATTTTCTTGTGTGCGCAATTTCATTAACAGCGTTATAGTAGGAGCTACCTACACTTCTGAACAGCGGTCTCACATGGATCGAACGGGGTGCATTATGGTCTAATAATGCCTTGTGGTGATGTTTGAATCGAGCTAGACCACAATGTACCCAATTTGTCTATCTTAGAAAAAACGGCTCCGTTATGTATAAAGGAACGAAAGCATTGTTGTGACAATAGACCTTTTCGGCTTGGGCGTAATGTTTTCCCATTTCAGACCACGTGTCATTCCTTTGGTTTTTTCTTTGTTTATTGGTAACGCTTGAGAAGATACATTAATATGGATGTAACCTCAAACAAAGAATCATATTCCCAAGAAGATGATGCATGATCTGAAATGGGAAAACATTACGTTATAACCGAAAAGGTCTATAGTGGTTGTTTTCCCCTTCTAGACGTACGCCATCGTAACAAGCGAACAAGAACCCTGCAAACACATCCCACGAGTCACCGCAGAAGACAAAGAGTTCCTTGATGCGAATAGAGGTTTGTCCTTTAACTTATTCACAATGATTCACCGTAGTTTGATTTGAAATACTTTGTCAGTCTGGCATTTTTTCATCCAGGTTACTGGTCCTATGTAGGAGAAGCTGGTCACTTTTTAGCACAGTTCTTTTCGATTCAAACCTGTGCGGTTCGTCTTGCTATCCCACACCTTGTATGGTGACGCTGTTTTCTTCCGTCTTCAGTGCTGTCGATGGTGTGGCTTTTCCTTAGCCTTTTTCCCGCCCTTTGTACTCTTGTGCTGACGTCATGACGTTACGGACGTTTTAGCTGTTGTTGCTATCGTTACTGAAGGTCCATACACACTAAGGGTTTTGCTTCAGGGGCAGGCACACACGAGAGAGCAGGCTGCGGAAGCTTGCTGCATGGTGTGGTCATGCTCGCTGTTATTTAACTAGTTTAATATCAGGGAGCGTGAGCCGAGGTCAAAATTCTGCTCTCACCACAACCTTTTTTACATGCATGAAATCTTTGAAGGAGCAAAACGACCCTGGAGCCTGCTCCCGGAGGAAAAAACCCTTAGTGTGTATGGGTCTTAATGTTTTTGTTTCAACTTTTAATCTAAAATTATTATAATTTTTTGGTTTGGTTACAGATTCTAGATTTATCTACCCTGTGATGGACAAGTTTACCATACAACTGATGTCACCTCTCAGCTGGGAAATTATACCCAATACACGGTAAGAAGTGACCTAAGAGTCTGTCATAAAAAGACTGTAATGATATGGCTATGATTGGCCACCACCTCTGGCTTTTGATTTTCGACTTTTTATCGCGGTCTCCAACATTCTGAGTGTAAATAACAGAGTATATCAACACAGAAAGATATTTTTAAAGAATCCTGACCATCAACAAATGTCCCAACATGAAATATGCGATACGATCGAGCAGCTTTACCGCCAGAGCCACCTGTCTTCGGTGCGCAATGCATTGTGCTTAACGCACATTTTCCCTTTAAAAAATACCATGTTTCTTTTATTCACAACCGTTCCCTGTTGTTGTTGTTGTTGTTGTTGTTGTTGTTGTTGTTGTCTTGGAGTTCGATCATAGTGCGACACTGAAAGCTCGGACACACGCTTCGACGTTCCCTGCGACGTTGCTTGCAAAAGGAAAATCGTAGCGTGTGTCCACCCGTGCAACTGTTGAACGCGTCGTCGTCGGCGATGTCGCAGAAGTAAAAACGAGTTCCACTTAGCGACGTCACCGTCGCCAGTTGTACGGGTGGACACACGGTGCGATTTCAAAATTACAAGCAACGTCGCATCGTGTGTCCGAGCCCTAAAATTTCCAAGAAAGAACCTTGGATAACAGTTGCTAAGCAACGTATGACGTAATCGTGTTGATCTGTAGGCATGACCTTGAGGAATGGGAACACGTGACCGCTATGAAGAACCTGATGCTTCACAGTCAAGAGACGCACACAGGTCGTAAAGGGTTTATCTGTGTTGGTACAACGATGCTGTATGGGGAAGAGTTCGCTAGCAGGGGAAGGGTAAGATGAAATTATCTTTTGATGTAATCACAGTGAAAGATATAGTTTGCTTCCAAACAAATGAATGCCATTTGGTGGGCAAAAGGCTACACGAGAGCGTGGCGCCTTGAAAGTAAGGAGTTCAAGCCTTTACCTCGAAATGAGGCTATAGTTTAGCGAAAATTAGAGAGCGGTTGTCGCGTGAATGGGAAAGGTAAGGTACTGGCTACAGTACGTAGGTACAAGGTACACGATAGAGCAGATGTCATATGAATGGGAAAGCTGGCGGCACGATAGGTGCAGTAAGCGTGTCATGCCGCGATCGTGATGTTTTCTAGAATTTTGCCGTGCCTTGACCATGTCACGACCGTGTTCCTGCTTGGAGCTTTCCACGGTCGTACGAAATCTGTTCTATGATAAGTTGTAGCACTGAAATGGCTTCCCATTGTATTCACGCGAATCATCCAATCACAGCTCTCAGTTACTGCTACGGTAAAGTTCGGTAGGGCTATGAATTTTCCTATAGTGTTTCCCATTCACACGAAATTCTCTCTAGCAATCATGGCTGAAAATGTCGAGTTTATTTTGTTCTCTTGAGCAGATTTTAATCTTCGACATCATTGAGGTCGTTCCAGAGCCAGGACAACCCCTTACCAAGAATAAATTCAAGGTTTGCAAAGTGTTACGTTAAAGTTATTCAAGATTAAGACCATGACAGACTTTTTACCAATCCGTTTACGTCATTTCCAACGATTACACGCTGAATTAAGGGCCCATTGAAAGTATTTTTTACTTTTTTAGTTACTCTACGATAAAGAACAGAAAGGCCCAATTACTGCTCTGAACCAAGTCAATGGATATCTGGTCAGCGGAATAGGACAAAAAGTAAGTCGTTGATTACAACACTAGAACACACACAAAAGAAGATTTCATTTTGTGTTAAGCCTGGTTCTCACTAGCGACGCAAGCATAAGCGCAAGCAACATACGCAGACTCAGTAGAGTACTGCTCATTAGCG
>JAAAQI020138161.1:0-12451 GCA_011800005.2 Stichodactyla mertensii
TTTAGACGAAAAGACGGAGACAATTTTAATTCAAAAATTCAAATCAAATGAAAAATCTCGGTATGTATAAAATAAACTGAAAACACCATGGAAAGTGCTTTGTACAGTTTTTATTCACTCGTTGTTTCGTATCATAAAACTCACTACTCATGAATAAAAACTCGCGCGCACTTGTCCATGAAGTAATCTCTATTTAATTAACTATATCAATATATGTTAACGGTTACAATATTCAATTTCTTAATCACGGTTCGTTTAGTTTCGTCTATGATCAAACACATGATCAAGAGTATGGAAGTCAAGAATCCAATAGAATGTGTTTTCCAATGTCTTGAGCACCCATCCTGTCAGTCTATCAACGTTCAAGCTCAAGGCAATCCCAGACATCTTTGCGAGTTGAACAATGACACCATGGTATCCCTCCCTGCTTGTAATCAGAGTAGACCTGGGTATAACTACTACCAGCCTGCTGTATTGGTATGAGATACCTGTTTTGTTGTTTTTGTTCTTGTTTTTAAGTCAGTGATGTTGGTTGTTTGTTTGCTTTTCTTTGACATGCGTGTATAACGCATCGATCAATTAGTAACATATTTTTCGATGTTTTTTTATTGTTTTAGACAAAAGATACCGATCCATGTTTGAGTTCACCGTGTAAAAACGGAGCGGTTTGTACGACTGATATTTGTGATGGAACTGATTATCGTTATCATTGTATCAACTGTAACTCGTTGAACTCAGGGCAGAACTGTGATGGTTGGTCAGGTAAGCTATTCTATCTTCCTCTACATTCTATTCGTGTGTTTTAGTGTTTTATCAGGGCAGATCAAAGTAACATTGTTATATTTTTCGGTTTTTGAACAGTGCCCGTGTCGTCATGTAAAGATATTTACGAGAAAACAAGGTAGAGTTGTTTATCATACTAAATTAAAAGATGTACTAATAAAGAACAAACGATCAAAAGTTTTCATGCGCATCTTTTATCATGCAGCCATCGAACGAACATGGCTTACACGTTCCCCATCCAAGGCCAACAAACTGACATATATTGTCACATGACTGAAATAACTGGCTGTGGTACTGGAGGCTGGACGATGACCATGAAAATCGACGGCGCAAAAGTAAGTTATGTTTATTTTGTCGGATAGAGCTAAACTTTGATGATGGACTTGGTATTGCATTTCAAGACAGATGCAGATATGATTGTTAGATTGCTGACCCTGTGGTTGTGATATTTCTTACTTAGAACACATTCAATTACAGTTCCTCCTACTGGTCAAACAAGACCGCTTACAACGTGAAAGCAGGCCAAACCGGTTTTAATCATGAGGAAACAAAGATGCCAAGCTATTGGACAGTGTCATTCAGCACCATCTGTATGGGTTTCAGGGTCAATGGTGTTACTAACTTTGCATCTCTGTCCTATACCGCCACATCCCTGTATGACGTTATTGCACCTGGTACCGTAAAGACGGGTTCTTTCCTTGCTAAATCAAAATGGCAATCCTTGGTTTCTGGTTCATCATTGCAATCCAGTTGCAACAAAGAGGGATTTAATTGGAAAATTGTACGAATCGGAATAGTATCCAACAATGAAGACGAATGTATGAGCCTGGACTCCTATATAGGACACGGTGGGAATGCTGTGGCTTGTTGTAACAGGTGCTTCTACGGCGGCTGCAATAATGGAGAAAAAGTCGTTACTGGACTAGGTTACATTCTTGTTAAGTAAATTGTCTTGGGTAATTGTAATTTATTTTAACTAGCAATGTTTACTGCAGGACTTGCATCATGCACCAAGTCCACAAGGATATCTTTGATTTTCACTCCGTAATTTTCCTGTAATCCTTGTTCACACACTAGCTGTAAAATTGTAGTCAAATCTCTTCCCATGAGAGTAAAATGACATACAAAAGGCATGCCCATCACCAAAACTTTCCTTATAGGTTCCCATCGTGGTGTTCACATGGCAACAAGAAAAGGGCCAAGCGCCTGGCAATTGAATTCCGTTATTGTTAATCGACACTAAGATGAAAATTAGAAACTAGCGATTAAACTAGTATACACTAAAATTTCGTTATCAAAAGTATGCAGATACGTGATGATGACGTCTGAAGCAAAAGACACACGTGCACTTTTACGACAACAAAAAGACATTTTATAATCTTGATCGTAAAGCTTTTCTAAGGCAATTTGGTGTGATGGAATGGATTAGAATAACACTAAATTGCATGATACACTGATGTGAACGATATTACCGATGATAAAATAAATAAACACATGTAGCCTTCACGGGTTTAATGTTTCTAGTGTAATGAGTACTACAAACACTGGTCTTCGTCTGTCATTGGTTAAAGGTTCGGTAATCACCGGAAGTAGTGAGACAGGAAACTAATCCGAAACTCCTACGAGCTAGCGAGATTAATAAGGAAAGCAGAAATCTGTTACAAGCGAGCAGTACTGCGTATGGCATCACCAACAATGGTTACTGTACACCAAGCTTGTTTTCTTGTATTTTTCGGTGGTTTTGCAGTTGTTTTTCAGGGAGTAAGAGGTAAGGTAACGTGTTTTTACATATACTTTTTAAAAACAATCAAGGTATTTCGTGCTGGGCTTCGGTTGACGATGTACATGATGGCAATCAAATACAAGTTGGAAACAATGATAGATCCTTCCAGATCTCTGTTTATGCCGTACTTACTCGTTGAAGCAAAACTGGCAAAACAAATGTAAACAAGAAAAGATTTGTCACGAAAATTATACTAAAGGAACTACGAAAGTCAGGGAGATTAAGATCCATGTTAAAGCAAAACAACGCGTTTGTTACATCTCGATCAAAGTCAAAATTCACCCCCGTGACGATTTTCTGATTGTTGTGCCAGATTTGCCAATGTTCATTTGTAAAACAGCAATTGTTTAAAATTACGGAAGTTGTCAGAGCCACAACAGCTAAAGTGGCATAGTGACGTATATGAAACAGTGTTTCCTGTTGAGATGACATCTTACCTTCAATGCTTGAACAGTAGTTATGGGTTCCTTCACATATTAGTAATCGTGAACAAGCTTTTTGGAATAATAGTGTCGGTCAAACACTAATAATGGCTGCGAAGGACACTAGGCAACCGTGAGAACAAGGAAAAGAGAGGAAAGAAGGAAGGAAGGGTTTGCAAAAGAAATAAAGAGAGAGATAGAGAGAGAGGACTATTAATCCTTCAAAGTATTTCTCAGGTGCTCCCTCCTGCAGTTCAAGGTTATCAAACATTTTCAACATATCAGCGTCATCGTTCAAAGACAGGCTTCATTCACCACAAGAGGCACGAACCGACGGCACCTCATCCTGGTGTGCCAAACAAAGTGACCTCGCATCACCATGGATACAAGTCTCGTTTAGTGAAAGAGTTCGTGTTACGGGAATGAAAATTCAAGGAAGTAAAACTGAATTTATATGGGTGAAAAAGTATAGAATTGAATATAAATCAAGTGGTGGGAGATGGACCAAGTATGGTAAGGTACGTAGAGCAATGCGGTTAAGAATAAATGTTGCATATCATTCCTAATGGTTCCTGGTACGAGCAAGGGTGATAGTAAACACACTTCATGTCTTCTCAACAGGTCCTGATAGGAAACTCGTTCAGCGATTATCCATCAGGGAGGGTCAATACGTTTAGCCCTCCTTTGTTAGCGCATGACATAAGAGTGTATCCGCTGGAGGTTCAGGGCATTACATCTGGAAAGGAAGTAGCATTTGCACCTTGTCTGCGCATGGAATTTTACGGGTGTCGTGGTAAGATTGTGTGACGAGATTGCGTGACTTTGTTAACTATAATGACCATCTCAAGCTGATACACACCGTTTCTTTCATGTAGTATTTTGCCCTGATCCTGGCCAACCAAAGCACGGGATAAGAATTGGTCAAAACTTCCTGGACGGGATGACTGTCAACTTTACCTGCACCCGTTCTGGTTACGATCTGTTCGGTGCCCGTTCTTTAAGATGCATCAGTGGGACGTGGGACAAGCCCACTCCGAACTGTAAAGGTTAGTTGCGCCGTGTTACATTACCAATCCAAAGGTTTCTTCATAAACTTTAAATCAATTCTACACCTTTTTCAGCACAGTGTATGTACCCAGGAATTCCAAGGAATGGATTGGCAGTAAAGATAGATCTTCGCCATTCTGGTATTACTCGATTTGTGTGCCGAAGAGGGTTTAAACTTCAGGGTGTTGCAAAGCTGACTTGCAAAAATGGAAGATGGAACAGACGATTACCTTTATGCATTGCCGATGATGATGATGATGATGATGATGACAGCTCCGGGAGTGGTAGTAAAGGTACACTGTAGTTTAAGCATTTCCCTGGTGTTTCACATAAAATACTAAACTGCTCTACATCAATCATCTTGACAGCACTGTGTAGTAACCCAGGGATTCCTGTGAATGGCGGTCGACGTGGCAACAACTTCATCGAGGGCCAAACAGTACAGTTTTTCTGTCAAAAGAATTTCACACTGTTCGGAGATTCTCAAATCACTTGTATCAATGGCAGTTGGTCGGGACTAGTTCCACAATGCAGAGGTCAGCATCAGTAGTCTTTACCAACAGTCAATCTCATGAACAAATAAAAATTACTAGTAATTCCTTTTCCTTTTCATTATTTTCCAGCGAAATGTAAAGATCCCGGGACACCTTTGAACGGTGGTCGCCATGGTAACAATTTTGCTGAAGGTCAAAGAGTCATGTATTTCTGCCACAAAGGTTACGATCTTATTGGAATTGACGAGCCCATGTGTATAGCTGGTCAGTGGTCGAGTGTTCGCCCAGTATGCAAACCCCAAGGTACAAATCTGACAGACAGACAGACAAATTGTGGTGCCGACTAGTACTGATTAGCTTTTTTCCTCTTAATCCAGGAACCAAATGCAAAAGACCAAATCCATTACCAAATGCAAGAATCTATGGTTCAAAGAAACAGTTTTATGACAAAGGCGAGCGACTGCTCCAGCTGTGTCTTCCTGGTTATTTCTCGCATGGTAGTGGAGTACGAATATGTCAAGGAAAAAACACATGGTCAAACAATCTCTTCAGATGCGCACGTGAGTCGAGTTGGGCTTTTTTCTTAATACTACGAATCACCCTTACAAGAAAGTCTAACTCTAGCTAGCCTAACCCTTAAATACCTGATATATAAAGACGTGTGTGTGTGTTTACAGCCAAGAGTTGTGGTGACCCTGGTACTCCTGGAAATGGTTATAAAGATGGACTGGTCTTCAAGACGAACAGTAAAGTCTATTATTCCTGTTACCCTGGACACGAGATGCATGGCGGATCTTCCGTTAGGCAATGTTTGACCAACGGTTCTTGGACTGGAAGCAAGCCGCAGTGTAGACGTGAGTAAACTCTCCTTTTCAGGCCCCCTATCCTCCGACAAGAAAGAAAAAATACAACTGAACGTTTATTTGTTTTTCTAGCTGTCGACTGTGGTGATTTACCAACTCTTTCGAACGGAATCAAAGAAGTGACTCAGACAACATTCCTTGGCAGAGCAAAGTTCAGATGTGCAAGGCGAGGATACATCCTAATCGGGTCCCCTTGGAGGGAATGTCAAGCCAACGGTAACTGGTCAGGCATACAACCACAGTGCAAAAGTAAGACTCACATTCATTCCTTTATGTGTATGTTGTAGGTGCATCATTTAACCGAACTATACGGCTGTTTGAAGTGTAATAAGACAAGTAACACATGACTTACTGATACATACCACTATGTTATTTATTTATATATATATATTATATATATATATTATATATATACACTAAATATAACTCATGTACTTAAAAACTTCACTATGATTAAAATTAAGGTTCCATGTTCCATTTTTCTTACATGTTTTTTTTGTATATTTAGAGAAATCATGCAAAAGAATCAACTCACCTGTTAACGGAGTCATGCGTATCCATGGCAACTATACCTACAGATCGAGCGCAATATTCTTGTGTAATAAAGGTCACGTGATGGAGGGAAGTGATCGCAGTGTCTGTTTGGACGATGGCACATGGAGTTCTCCAGTACCTAAGTGTAAAAGTGAGTGAGTGTTTGCAAAGTAATTCTGATTTTGTGTTAGTATTTTGGTTCATTAACATGAATATCTATCTTTAGGAATAATAAAATGTCCCAGTCGCCGATGGATAAAATACAATAACGCTTGCTATTTATTCAAACACAAAACTCGAAAATCACAATCGTGGACACGACTCAAGACAAGATGCAAAAGCTACAAAGCAAGTCTACTTCGTGTCCATGACAACAGTGAATGGAACTTTGTGAAGCGCCACCTTAAATCTAAAGTACCTGTGTATAGTATTGGGTTAAGTCAAGGGCAGGACGGAGTATGGAAGTGGTCTGCGGGAGGCATGTTAACAATATCAAAATGGGACACTTCACAGAGAAAACAGCCTAATAGTAAAAGAAAGTGTGGAGTAATACAAGCATCCAACGCTTTGTTTAAAGCTGTCTCTTGTAATCAAAAACTAAGAGCATACGTGTGTAAGAAAAATTGAATAGAAAGTTTGATAATAATGAAGAAAGCTGAACCGACAATAACAGTTTGACAAAGAACAAAAGCGAAATCACTAGAAATGCGTTTATTTCAAAAAACCAGAAATACTAGCATAGAGAGTAGTAATACATGATGTGAAAAGCTACTAAAAAACCTGCAAGATTTCAAGATGGTTTTAGGTTAACAACTACTCCAATCTGTCGGCATAGAAAACACAAAATGTAACTTTCAAACTATTATGCAGTATTTTTGCTTACAACTGAAATTTAAATATAAAAATGTCTATTATTAGAAGAGCGACAATATCGTAAAGGTCTGCTACTTCCCATTACATTTGTGTTAAGTTTTGATAATCTTTCATTAATCTATAACACTCACTCAGTGTCAATCTACATCTATCTTGTATTATCTTCTCTTCCTATTGCCGTCATACCTCATGTGTACGGAACGGAAATGGATCTATCTAAAATGAGTTCTTTATATTGTAGCTAGCATAGGAATTACATTACTATTACCATTATTAGTAGCATCTGCAATTTGATTAATTTTCGTAACTTATTCAATTATATTTTTACAAAGAATTCTATAAAATACATATAGTAGGCCAGTGCTAACCAGCATCCAGTTCCTATAATATTCATGAGCAGCTGCTCTCCGTGTGTATGATACGGGTCCAGATTCCAACTGAAGGGAAAGTGATCACCAATCCATTCAGAGCCACAGTATATTGCAATAGAATTCATGCCTGTTCAAAAATAAATAAACAAATTACACTCACTAGAATAAAAGAGAGGAAACACATTCCATGTGTGAAAAATCACATATTCACATACAATACAATACAATACAAGTTTATTTCGCTCACAATTTTGTTACAAAGGATAGTTAGAAAAAGGGTAAAAAGGAAAGATACATAATTAAACAGAAAATAAATCAGTTAGAAAGTAACATTAAGAGCCTGGAATCAAAATGAACCATGACGTTTTCATGTCAGACCCCAGCATGGATTCTACCAGTCATGTAGCATAAGGTCATGAATATGCATAATGGTATGTGTGTAATATTATTGGCTAATGGCACACTACAGAATGACCCACTGTCACACAACAGGCCTTTCTGGTTGACAGAAGTGATACATGACATCATTTGTTACCATGCCAACCATGAAGTTGTTTCTGTCATTTATTTTTGTTTACATTTTGATGGATATTAACCTACCAGGATAGATGAAAGGAGCTCCATTCCACACATCATACACATCAACGACCAGATAACAGAATGATAAAAGAATGAATGCCATGGAACCAGTGGCAAAGATAAAGGACACAGACCTGAAAGATGAACAAAATCACATCAAGTAACAAGGATAAACACATAGAGCAGATTTCCAATAACCATGAAAAACTCCTGGCACAAACTGTCGTGATATGGTCAAGGCATGGCAAGGCATGTCAAGCATCACAGTCACAGCAATTCATGCTTACAGCAGTTATCATGCCTCAAGCTTTTCACAGTCATGCAAAATCTGCTCTAAGACAGTTCTAGAACACTAGAGCCTATACCAATGTCATACCATAGATTTTTGTTGATAGGAATGACACCTTCATTCTGAGTACCACCACTTAGACCAATAGCCAGACATCCCTGAAATAATACAAGACGCCATTTATTCTAAAGTAAAAATATTAATGTAGAAAACCCAAGAATTTCTCTCTTCCTTCCTGTGATTCAAGCAACTGAACAAACTTTCTATCATGCCATACTACAGATATATGTACACGTAGAATGTACTGTACACATACCAGTAGAACAGACCAGATAAGCCAGCGGGAAACCCTAGCCTTGTGAGTAGGGTATGTGTAGAGAGTTATCCCAGCCTAAAAAAGACAATTATAAGACAATTGTGACTTACTATCAATATGATCTCCTTCACGATGTCTTAATCACCAACAGTGACTACATACTGCCATCATTATCACATCACCAGCAGTAATACAAATAAACTATTACGGAAAGAATTGTACCTGAACTCCAAGGAAAACAAGAAAGATTGATGTCAAAGTACCCAGAGCTCCTTCTGGATCATGATAGACAGTCACTCTGTATAATTCCTGTAAATAACTCACATGTGAATACTGGCTTGCAATATGCAGTGTATTTCCATTAATAATAATAATAATATATCATTACCACTCTTAATAATAGTGGCCAACATCCCGCACCTTAAATGTCCCACGATGATACACATGGCCTTTAAAGATCCATTCATCAATCTTGCTTGCTACACCACCAGTGCAGTTGTATGCCTCAGGATAACCTTCTCCAATACCTCCAGGACCTGTATACCCTCTGAAAATAGACACTCAGGTATTATATATAGAGTACTGACTAGCATTGTATACTAATTCCACACCACAAGTGCCTCTGGATAGCCCCATTGATACCATGTACCCATCAGACCTTTTTTCTGCAATCTTGGTTTTGAATATTTCAATAAAAGATAAACTTACACAGGACATGAATCAATCTTGATTGCATAGGTGAAAACCATGTAGATAATCAGGATAAGGAACATGAATAACCACTGAGACCACAGGACGACTACATCACGTACGAAATCCCACCATGTACCTGTAGGCTATGCAGAGAGACAAATTAGCATAAAAGATTAAAAAAGATTACAAAAGACTTATTACAGATACCTGTGGGTCTTCATTTGGTCCTGCAATGAGTTGAACTATTGCTATGACAAAATAACAGGCAGCAAATCTCTGAAGTACTCCTGGTACACGATAATTTGCTAAATCACCCACTGAAATATGCAAGATATTAAAAGAAAACACTCAAAAATGTACACTTTGAATCATGAGAATGTATCAAAAGGAAAAAAATATTTGAATTGTAATAAAAAATGATGGTTACTTACAGTTGCTTGTGAAGAGCCCAAGAAGAAACAGAATAATAGTTCGTTTGATGATTTTGATAAAAATGTAACGCTTCTTGACTTGACGTCGTCGGAGTCCACGGAATGACAGTGTGATAGACACACCCATAATCCACATGAACCTGACAAAAAGAGACAGGCATCATCGTATGTTAGCTTCACTTTAATGTCTGATACATTATGCAATAATTGCAAAATATAAAATAAAATTATAGTATGTTACCATGGAAACACAAGATCAGCTACTGTAAGGCCTGAAATAAAATGATTACAAAGTAAGCATTTCAATAGAAATTTCTTGACATAATTGGGATTAACGTTTTCCCAATTTAGGCCAAGATCTTTTGAACATTGTTCAAGCTAATACATGACTGTAAGAATATAGTAATTAAGGCACATACTTACCATTCCACCTAGAATGATTAAAGAAATAGTAACCTCCTCCACCATAGTTAACAAATATCATGATTGTCAAAGCAATCCTACAACAATTAATTGAAATGGTTAACTAAACAACTCATCATTTGACTTTGTGATTGATTGTCATGCAGGTGTGGTTCTGGAGCAGCCATGACTTCACAGACACCTTACTTTAACATGATTTTCAAAACAGATCATGGTAATATGTAAGACAATAACCAATAAAAGGAAATCTGTAACACAGTGGAAAAAAAAGAAATATACTTAACTTTACTGACATTTTGAGCTTTCCTCTTTTACTCTGATGAAGGGCGAAAGCTCGAAACGTCTGTAAAGTTAAGTATATTTCTCTATTTTTCACGGTGTTACAGATTTCCTTTTATTGGTTATTGTATTTATTACACATCAACACAGCCTATACTAGTTTACTCGCTAGTTTCCAGTAATATGTAATCATGGATCTGTACCTAACATATCAGTTAGAAATGATTGACTAACTAATTAAGCCTAAGCTAAAATGATTAACAAGTGAATATAATTACCCTCTAAATGTATCAAGTGAATGTAGTCTTTTCTGCTTGGCATGTTTTTCTGGCTGTGTTAAAAAATAGATCACAAAGAATTGTTTTTATTTTGTTGTATTTTAGGCCATGCAGGCAAAAAGTTAAAACTATCTGCTCATTCACTTGGTTCTTGATGGGATTTCGATTATTTTTCATCAAAGTGCACATGAACCCTGAGACGATACTTTCAGTATTGATTCTACATGAAGTAAATAGTTGTATGGTAAAATATTTCTTCATCTCAGTGTTGCATTTTTAAGTTATAAAGGGTTATTCCTCAAGTATGCTAATGACTGTGACGTCTACTAAGGCTTTTGAGCATATTTGGTTTACTGATATTACTTATATTGTTGGCCATTTTGAGACACCAAATTTACAATAAAGACTATCAAACTAATGACTATTTTGATGATATTTTTTTTAATACTGCTTGTTTGAGCCAGTAAAGATTTGTATATTTAATGAAGCCTTAGTAGACGTCACAGTCATTAGCATACTGGAGGAATAAACCTTCATAACTTAAAAACGCAACACTGAGATGAAGAAATATTTTACCATTCAACTATTTACTTCATGTAGAATCAATACTGAAAGTATTGTCTCAGGGTTCATGTGCACTTTAAAGACATTAAAGTATATTTCAACCTCATTTCATTTTAGGTTTTCAGACTATGTGTCCATCATCAGAGCTAAAATATTACAAAATGTAACTGTGGTATAAAGAAAAAACAGTTAACGCTGGCACTAAAAGAACATTTGTGCTAACAACTAACCTATAAGAACAATTTTTTGTTTTTGTTTTTCTTTTCTATATGGGTTGGAGTTACATATTATTAAATCCTAAGCATTACTAAAAAAAACACACACACCTTTATTTCTGAAACAGTGTCTCCTGTTGGTGAAACAGAGCGATTTAAATGATTTGGGGAGCCTAAATCCTTTAATAAGAAAGAAAGAGAAAAAGATTATTACAAAAGAATTTCTGACTCAGCTATCACTAGATGTAGCTGATGACATGAACCACTTAAAATAGCTCTGTTTTCACAAATTAAATCAAATATTCTAAGAAATTGCAAACACACTTACTGCATTTATTAAACTTTCATGATCTGTAAATATTCCCCATCTTGCACCAAGATGATACCTTCTGTTTATGATTAAAATGGCAAAATACATTTTATTGTGTCCCATAACGTACGCAATAAGATATTCTAATACATGAACATTTACATGTTAGTAATGATGAATCAAATGTTGTAGTTCTAGAAATAAGCCACAAAGAGATTTTTCTAAGCCACAACCCAACAGTCTAGTGTTCTTGGGGGAAAAAATCAGAAAAAAAATGTATCTCAAACTTTGATTAGGTTTGATAACTGACCATTCTCAGTTTAATTTAGGTCTGATTGGTAAAATGATGGTAGATCATGGTATTGATAAATAATTTAGGACTTATCAAATGTTTATATGTAAAGCACTTGATACTTTATATGAAACTTAAGCATTTTACCTGCAGGTTTGTGTTATCAAGATCCACACAACAGTAATACCAGCAAGGATGCCAAATGCAACAAGAATAGCTTGGAAAAAATTAAACAAATTCTTAGTGAAATTGAGTCCAACAGCAGGACATAGGAGTCAATGGGATTTAAATCATGATATTATTTCAGAAACATCCATTATTCACATTTATGAGGCACAAAATAAGTGTATTCACATGAGTGGGAAATGACAGTAACATACTTTAGCAGAAACATACTTTACTGTATCCCTTACTGCAGCATATTGCGCTTGGATGATAACCACAGAAATAATGGGAAGTTATTATTGTTACAGCATACCATACAGTGTACATGTTATAAGTCAATACCATATATTCCCACTCATACAATAACCATTCTTATCAAACTCATTAATATTCATTAGGCTGAAGACAATAGAAAATCATGACTGTGAAGAGTGTTGTAACTTCTGA